>CAUYPK010100717.1:0-13263 GCA_963574355.1 Loris lydekkerianus | reverse complement strand
ACAAATTGGATTTAATTTTGACCAAAGTACATTACTTAAACATTAATTTTTAATTCAACTAGTTAATATGTTGTTTAGGATATTGCATCCTCATTTATAAGTGAAATATGTTTGTAATTTCTCCTTTATAATAATATATTTCTCCAATTTTAGTATCAGGTGTATCCAGATTAAGTAGTATGATTTATTTAGTATGAAGTATTTCTTCTTTTCCTATTCTCTATAAGATTTGGCATAATCTGTTTTTTGAAATTATTTTGTACTTTTCTTTATAAATATTAGTTGTCTATTTTTTGAGACTTTGGGAAAACGAATAATAAGAAGAAGTTAAGTGATGACTCCATACTAAACCTCAGAGTCAAAGCATTCTATAATAGACATACTCTTGCCTGACAATGTGAATGTTACTTTCTTTGCATTATTATTATTATTATTGCTTAATATTTCGATGCAGCAATCATCTAATTTCTTTTCTGAATGTATGTATTGTCATTCGTTCTTTACAAGGTTTTTGTTTCTAGCCCTTATCTTAAACATGCTTATTGTTATTAAATTTTAAGCCTTTTAATTCTGTGAAGGCAAAAGTGGAAACCTAATAAGCACATTTATATGTAAAAAAATTTAAAAAAAAAAGAAAAAAAAAAAAAAAAGAGGAAGGGCTTTTTTTCAGCCAGCATAACCACAACAGACTAAAGTCCAAAAATGAACAAGTTCTCCTCCCCGACTGGCTTGGTCCTTCTCCTTTTATGGGGCTCCTTGTCCACAGGTACCCTTCTAATTGGTCAGTTTGAATCGAGCTGAAGAAGGTGGGCACCGGCTTTTACAGAAGCGTGGAATTTTTCAGAAGCAGAAGAAAGCATTGGTTTCAAGGTCCTAGGAAATTACTCCTTCCCGGTAAATGACCTCTGACCATGGACTCGTTCTGGCCAATTGACAGAGGCTGTGCTCAAAGCACCTTTGTGTTCTTTGTTTCACCTTTTGACATGTGGAGGCGAAGTCTACTCCGTGTTAAGACTGCTTCTTATCCCAATGTGAACGTGGAAGGTATGTAACACATGAAAGGTGTAAACAATGGCGCCCCTAGAGAGGAGGCCACAGTGGAGATGTTCAGCCTAAGTTTGTTAAAAGGGGAAGGTGACCCACCTGGGCAGTGTAAATATGGTGTCTGTGCCCACAGGCAGTTAGAGACCCCTTTTATATGGGGCCACAGGGGGTAGACAAATTTCACAGCTTGCCCAGAAAGTTAGGATCTTTTGGCAAGAACTTTTCTGGGAGTGGGCCTTTGTGTTTTAGCAGGAGAGGAATGGGGAGGTGGGGAAAGGGTTTGTGTGTGGCTACGTTAGGCCCCCCAACAGCATATATGTTTGTATATACATATGCACAACCTCTCTTCATGAATATTCATAATTCCAACTATACCCTTCACATTAAATAGGTTTGTTTGTTTAGCCAACCCATTTATGTATACAACTCCTGTCTGACCCTCCATCTGGTAAAGCTCCTGCTTTTGGTCTCATTTGGGAGGCTCTGCTCCCCAGCCTGTAAGTTGCAACCCATCATAAGAAATAAAGTTCTCCTCTTCAAATTTATAAATCCTGTGACTTTAAGTCAATACATCAATTTGGGATGCTACTCATTCTACCAACAAGTCAGATGCATGAGTTTCCTCTGAAGTAAGGGGAAAGTGGGCTTGCATCAGATTTCAATTATCTATAATTTCTTTGTCCAGGAATTGTAGCAGAGACTTTGGTGTAAGTGGACAAGTAGGAATTTCAAGTAGTTGGTGGGAGAATGTCAACAAATGGCCAACAAGCCCTCCACGGCTGGGGGGTGGGGGGGGCATCCAAAGACCCTGTGGAGCGTGCCACAAGAGAAAGTGCTCATGTTCAAAGATTATCCAGGCCAGAAAGTATTATGCCAGCTCACAGGAGCACTAGTAAAGAAAGAACTTTGCTGCCCCTTTTTCTTTCTCTTACCCATTCTCTTTGGGAAGCTCCCTGGCAGCTTACCCTGGTTTTAAGGCCTTGAGGGGAGAGTTTAAGAACAGAAACATGAGTTCATAAAATAAGTCTATTAGGTATCTGTATAATATAAATTTACCATGATGGATATAAAAAACACATTTTTGCCAAATTTTTCTTTCTGACTGGACAACACTCTAAGAAAATATTGCTGCTATACTATTTTATATTTGAAGTACTTTGTATTTTCTTAAGGAAAAATACTAAAGCATATGACATAGTGACTACATTTAAAAACATAAAAGAACGACAAATTTAAACCAGTGAGTATTACTATGCCTATTACATTTTTCCTTTCTTTATATTCCAACTTTAAGGCCATAGATACACATATATTATTTCCTATTCCGACATAATGAAGATATGTTCATGTGTTAACTTCAAAACTTAACAGTTTTGCCTTCTCACATTTCAGTCTTTAATCAACCCAGATTGATTTTTTGTATGATGCAAGGTAGGATTTCAGTTTGTTATTTACATATTCATGTGCTAACATTGTTTATAGAACAGACTGTCTATTCTTCACTAATCTGTCATGCCATTTATGTCATTTATATCTAAATATGCATGCATATATATGTGTGTGACATATATATCTACATATGTGTTCACATCTATGTGTGTGTATATATATATGTGGTGTGTGTGTGTGCACATTTTCTCCATTTTATTTCATTAGCCTGTCTCTGTAGCCACTCCACATTATCTCAATCTTCATACCTTTGTAATAATTCTTGATATTTAGTAGATTAATTCCTTGCAACTAATTCTTCACTTTTAAGATTACTTTTAGTTAAATGAACTCTCTTGAACTTACATATAAGATTCAGAATCAATTTATCAATTTCTAGGAAAAGAACATGCTGTGCTGTGATTGTGACTAGGATTGCATTAAATCAATAAATCATTTGGAGGTAAAATAAATTAATATAATTTATCTTTCCCTTTATTTACATGTTGTTTAATGTCTTTCAGGAAATCTTTAAAATTTCTTCATAGAGTTCTTGAACATATCCTAGATCTATTTTTGTGTAGTTTGTATGTTTGGTGCTATTATAAATGATACATTTACGTTTGGAGGGCGTATTTTCTTACATAGTGGTAAAACTATTTTACTAAGTAGATTTTTATCCAGAAAATTCATCTTATTCTTTAATTAATTCAAAGAATTTATTTATTTGTTTTTTTGTTATTCCTTGCACACATGTGTATAATGTTCAAATAATAAGCTTTTATTTCTTTGTTTCCTGACACACCTATTTTATTTCATTTGTCATACCTCACTGTAGGGGGAAACATTAGTAAAATATTAATAAAAAGAAGTAGAGCTTGGAATTCTGGTCTCCCTCTCAAACTCAGGAATTTCAGTGTGTTATCATCACATTTAATGTTCACGGTTGATTTGCGATCTCTTCTGCTTCTAATTTGACAAGAATTTCAGTATCAATGAATATTCTATTTTATCAAGTGCTTTTTCTGAAATTGTTTAGGTAATTATATAATATCCTTTATTTTATGATACAGCAAATTATATTAATTTAATTTTTATATTAACCTTATTTTCCTTAGATAAACCCCACTTTGTCATGATAGAATATATCATTGTCATTTATATATCACTTATAATTTTTGCATCTATGTTTCATAAATAAAATTTACTTAAAATTTTCCTTCCTTACTATCTTTGCTACATTTTAATATTAAAATACACTAGTCTCATAAATAAATGTTTAGTGGCCTGAAAGAATATGATTAAGATTGAAATTATTTGCTTCTTGAATGTTAACTTGAAATTGCTAAGGAAACTGTGCTCATATTTTCCCAAGTGGAAATATCTTAGACTACTAATTCAATTTTCTTAGTAATCGTAGGATAATTCAAATCTTCTAATTCTTCAGAAATATTTACTTACATATACTTTTCCCAGGAATATGTTGATTTAGTTAAAATTTTTGAATTTATATCATAAAGTTTTATAAAATTGTCATAAATGTTAACCCCCCCAAAAAAATCACACAAATGAGTTAAAAATAAGTCCACATAGAAACATGATCACAAATGTTTACAACAGCTTTAATTATAATCACCAAAAATTTGGAAGCAACCAAGATATCCTTCAGTTGGTGAGTGGACAAATGGTGATACGTCTATACAATGGAAGGCTATTTGGTAATAAATATGAGTTTAGAAGTAAAAAGTAGAACAGAGGATACTACAGACTGAAAAGAGTTAAAAAGAAGGGGGAAATAGGGAGAGATTGGCTAAAGGATGCAAAATAACTGCTAGATAAGAGAAATAAGTTCTAGTGTTCCATAGCACTGTACCATAACGGCAGTTAACAGTCATATATTATTTAGTTCCAAACAGCTGGAAGGAGAATGTTCCCAACACAAAAAAATGATAAATGTTTGCTTAATCTGATCACCGTACATTGTATGTATCAAAACATCACTATATACTCCATAAAGAAGTACAAAAAATTGTATGTTAATTAAGAATAAAATGAAAATTAAAAATTATAAATGTAAATGTAAATAAATTAGCTATCAGAATGAAAAGACATAGAAGAACCTTATCGGAGTCCTACCCAGGAGCAGGGTCTGCTGGAAAGTGGCCACAATTGAGTGGCCACAATTGAGGTCTGTGGAAAGTGGCCACAATTGAGTGAAGAAAAACAGAGTTAGAAGTGACAGTAAAGAAAGACATGAGACATAGAGTAGAATTAAAAGTGGGAGTTCAGGTGTCCACTGACCATTGTGGGAAGCTGGCAATGGCCCAGAATATTTGCTCCACTCTGATTTTATTGAATTCTATTTGCCTAGAGGGTAAGATGAGGGAGGGAACAAAGATGTCAGCAGTTTCTTGGATTGATCATATCAGCTCCTATTGTTATTATAATTAACCTTAAGGGTGGCCATCAGAAATCTGAAATCTGAGCCGTGTATTGGGAGAGCCTCCTGCTTAAGGTCACACACACAGATTTCTAGGGAGTGTTAAGCTCCCCTAGTTCTCTGTGGAGTAAAAGGACATCAGCGTTAACCTCCTCTAAGGGATCCATGGGAGGGAGGTGTTTTCTTCTCATCACCATCACAGAGGCTTTTTCCTCTGCTATAAGGGATATAAGCTCTTCTGCCCGTATCTCAGGGCTGGAGCTACTCCCTTGGTCTCTGTCCCAGGCAAATGCAAATCTCCACAATAGGTATCTGCTTTGCCTGTTTAATGGGCAGGAAGCACCCTAGACAGGGTTCTCAACCTGTGGATCATGGCCCCTTTGGGGAGGGTCTCCTGTATATCAGATATTTACATTATGATTCATAACAGTAGCAAAATTTCAGTTATGAAATAGCAATGAAAATAATTTTATGGTTGGGGGTCACCACAACATGAGGAACTCTATTAAAGGGTCATAGCATTAGGAAGGTTGAGAATCACTGCCCTGGAAGATGTGTCTTTTCTAGGACTTGCCATACTCTCTTCTATGGCCGTTATTCTCCTCAGAGTGCTGACAGACCCAGCAGGGTGTTTGTAAGCTGTATCCCCAACAGGCTAGAATTTCAGAAAAGGCAAGAAACTTGCTAGCAATGGCTGGCTTAAATGTAAACTAGCTGACTTTTCTTTGTTCCAACTCACTCAGCTTACTTTTTAGTTTTCCTCTTTTTCTGGCAGTGCTTTCCTTGGCCAAGAATGGGGTCTTGGGTCCCCATTTCCCCAGCAAACCTTACATGCATATTGTTAGGTGAAAGACTCCATATACACTATATGACTCTAACTACATGCCATCTGGAAAAGGTGAAACCATAGCGGCATTAAAAAGGCCAGTGGTTGCAGGGGGTGTTGGAAAAGGAACAGAGGGATGAACAGGTGGGTCACAAGTCACTTCTAGGGCAATGAAACTACTCATTATGATACTGTAATTGTAGACACGTTCATTTTACGTAGGTCAAAGCCAGTAAAATGTACTACACAAATGGTGAACCCTAAAATCAACTATAGACTTTCATTAATAAAAATGCATCAATATTGACTCATCAATTGTAACAAATGAACCACAGGAATGCAAGATGTTAATAATAAGGGGAACTATGTGCAGGGGAGAGAGAAGGCATATGGGAATATTGTGCACTTTACACCCAATTTTCTGTAACCCAAAAATTACCCTAAAAAACGTCCAATTAACTTAAATAAATGAATAAACATTGTATTAATTTACCCCTTCTCATGTGAAGTTTTAAGTTTCTGTTATAATTATATCCTCTTTAAACATATTTTTCCATTACAACATTACAATGATGGTATCCAAAAGATTCTAAGTCCTGGACCTACTTTCTCATTTCATAAACTTTGTATATCATTAAAACATTACATTTTTCCCTAATTGACTAGTTTTTGCAACTACTATTATTTTGGTAGACAATTTTGATAAGTGCTCTCATTAATGTTGGCTCTCTTCCTGAAAATCATTTTCTTTTAAATTAGAGAGATTCATTGTTGTCAGTAAATTGTGACTTTTTCCAAGGTCAATAAAGTTTGCTAAGCAGAAGCTATACTGACTCAGAGAGATAATTTTTGTCTTCCATTAGTGCACACTTGCCTGAAATGCTCAACTTAATACATTTATTGATTTATGTTACCATAGTGATCATGTAAACCTGTCAGAGCAGATGATTCCACAACCTTAGGGTAATTTTACCCATGTGCCCCTCGAATTGCCTAAGAGCATTTGGTTACATTTTATTTAAGTTGTTAGGTTAATATGATTTTCCTAAACTTCAGAATTCTATTTACCTTTTTTCATTTGGGTAGATAGTCCTCCCTTGAATTGTTGATGATCTACATCAAAGGTCATAAATTTGATTTCTGGTTATTTTGCATTGCCTTGAACATAAACTTGAAAATTCATGGCATATTTTAGGAGAGTTCTTGTTATTAAGTAGAGAATTTATTTGTTACTACTATTAGTTATCTTCATTTTTATTTTATTTTATTTATTTTACTGTTTGATTAGTGTCTTAGTCCATTCAGGTGCTATAATAAAAGCGTAGCTTATAAACAATTTATTTATTTCCACAGTTCTGAAAGCAGGAAAGGCCAAGATCAAGACACTAGGTTTAGTGTCTGGTGAGAGCAGGCAGCAACTTCTTACCATGCCTTTACCCAGCAAAAAGGGAGAAGCAGACCTGTCAGGGCTGGTTAGTCAGAGTTCTCAGCCATTCATGAGGACTCCACACTTATGATCTAATCACCCCCTAACCCTAAAAGTCTTTATATTTGTGATAATATTGTCATAAAAATTTTGACAGCAGGGACACATACATTCAGACCATAGCAAATAGTACTGTTTCTTTTGTTTGATTTGATTTTGGCTAACTATATAAATGACAGGCAGAGCAAAACTATCTTAATGATCTTAATGCATAACGCTTGAGATTCAGTTTAGAATTCCAACCTCTTTAATTTAGGATAAACTTTAAAGTCATTAATTTATTTATGCTTCAAAATCCTAACTATCAGGAGCTACCTTACTAAGTGTACAAAAGAATCATGTCTTGGTCTTCATGTATTTTTTCAATCTATAGATCTTTGTCAGAAAATTTCTACTATATAGTTACTTACTAATAAAATTAGTTTTCGAAGTCTGGAGCAGGTATTTTTTAACTTTCTTGAATAAAAAAGAAAATGACTGAAGAGTTCAATGTTTTTATTTTTTTAAAAAAATCCTCTGGGATCAAGAACTCACTAAAAATAAAAGCTCTATACTAGATCAATAGCTTGGAGAACAAACTGTAGACTCTCAAAGTTGTATCAGTTGAGGTCAGTTAGAAGATCCCAGACCAAGCAGTTCAGTAGAGGGTTTAATAGAAAGAACTAGTTACAAAGAGCTAGAGAGCTAAAAGACCATCAGGGAATGTTGAGGATGCCCAGAGTTTAGCATCAACACCCAGAGAATATTGTCAGCCAAAAGTTACTCTAGAACGGAAGGGACGAAGGAAGCAATGCTTTGCAAAACCTGAGTCCACAATCCAGGACACCCAGACAAGAACTGGAACCACAGAGGAGGAGCAGCTGCCGGTGGAAGTGAGTACCGAGATTGTGGAAGGGATCGGCCCAACAGAAATTGTGAGCATAGAGAGAAGTTCTGCTAGAGAGAGAATTGTGAATTATGGAAGAGCTCCAGGCTGTGCTAGAAATGCAACCTGAAGAAGGCTCAGGAAGAAGGCTCAGAGATCAGCTGACTTCCCTCTCCTCGCCCTCCAGCTACCTAGTTTTGCCTCCCTTTAGCCCTATCTATGGGAAAAACAATTAGCCTAAGGAGCGCAGAAAATCAAGTTTGCAAATTTCGGGGCCCTGAGACATTGAGAAGAATAGGAAATAGATCTTTTCTCAGAGTGAAGTAGTCACAATTTAGGACATTGGGCAGAACATAACAAAAGGTTGGGCTAGGACAGAGTCAAGAAATAAAGGGTTGAAAATTCTATAATATCTCTAACAGCAACATTATAACAAACTGGATTATTCATATTATTAGTGTTTATAGTAAGTTTTATAGCAAAGAACGAAAGTCTCAGGAATATTTTCAAAATATCTATGAGCTCCTGAATCAGTAGGAGATCTTGCTTATTAAATGGTTGCCAAATTTCTTGCAATTGTAACCACTTTTTGAAGGCTTGTTATGTGGCATGCTCAGAGCTATACATGTATTTTGTTAATTTAATACTCAAAGGAACTCTAGGGAATAGATAATGTTAGCTCCACTTTGCTGATGAAAAGACAAAGACTAAATGAGGTTAAACAATTGTTTAAGGTCACAGTGGCAGTAAGTTGGGGCCAGTATTCCTAATCTCCAAACTGTCATTGATCACTAAGTAATTTTTCCCCAATCAATGCTAGCTGGATGAGGCTTCATTATGTGTTATTTATAATCACCTTTCTGGAGCAGATGGCTCTCTCCCACTTCTACAAGGCAAGCTTACAATAATAATGGCTAAAATTAAGTAAGTGTTTCATATCCAACCCACTCACAGAAGGTGAAGTCATTTCTGCTTACATGATCCATGATTTTAAAGGCTATTCCTGGGTCATTACCCATTACCTATAAGCCGAGCAAGTTGAAACTTGCAAGAGTGAATTAGAAACTGTACACAGTTGACAGTGTCCTTTCTGAGTCACACATGCAAATTTCAACTTGCTTTGTTTATTGGTGTTACTGGGAGGATTTCATTTGCTTCTGTCCACACAGATTTTACATTTCTTGATTTTTTTTTTGTATCTCAAAATTTTTGTAATGGCCCATGTACAGCATGTGCTCAGACTTAGGGGTCTTTCTCCACTTCTGGAGAATGACCCATCTCTCTCTCTCTGAGATGTACTTTTGCTTTGCAATAAATGTGTGTGTGTGATTGCTTTGTATCTGTGACTACTCTGTCAGTGGGTAGACCCAGTACCAGTGGTCATTATTGACACTGGGAACTGGGGAACCAGAGAAGATGTAGAAAGATCTCACAGGAAGATTGCTTGAACCCAGGAATTTGCATCCAACTTGGGCAACACAGCAAGACCCTTAGCTCATAGCAACCTCAAACTCTTGGGCTCAAGAAATCCTTTCCTCAGCCTCCAAGCAGCTACAATTGCCCACCACAAAATCTGGCTAGTTTTTCTATTTTTAGTAGAAATTGGGTCATGTTCCTGCTCAGTCTGGTCTTGAACAAGTGACCTCAGGCAAACCACACACATCAGCCTCCCAAAGTGCTAGGATTACAAGCATGAGCCACCATGCCAACCAACACCATTGGTTTATACAATTAAAAAAAAAAAAATTCTGGAATATCCTTCTGTACCCTTTCCTCCCTTCTAAACATACACATACCACACACACACACTATGTAGTGTGTCAGACGTTAATAATGAAACCCTCTAGGGTTAAATATTCAACCAAATACCTGTCTAATTCAGTAAAGTAAAAATGGCAGAGTTCATTTTTCCTCAATCCTTCACATTATCTATAAATCTACATATGGCTATCTCCTTAGCTGCCTCATGGAACAGAGTGATTACAGTGATTAAATAGATGATTACAAATGTACATACATAGTAGGCTCATTAGTTTGTCCTGCCTTTCTCCTGAAAGGATTGGTAGCTATTTCCTGCCCTTGAGGTGACTGACAGGTTGGAGTTACATAACAGATTACACAACAGGGTAAGTTTTATAACAGTTTCCTTACTGTGCATGCATCCTCCTACAATCCTTCATGAAAACATCCTCCATAGTATTCTAATTAGATGGTAATAACCACCAGTTCAGTTCAAGGTTCCTCAGAGGTCTTTACTGTGCATGTTCCCACCAGGAAACCACTCCTAGCAGCAATATGGTTCCTAGCTGCAATTCAATTCCTGGTCTCCACCCTTAGCCACTTCCTGCCACTTGTCTACTTCTACCAGACCTAACATTCCCACCTCAACCTCCCAAGAAGCTGAGATTACAAGTGTGACTCACCACACGTAGCAACCTAATGAATTTAATCATGATGTATTCTTATATAATACTAGACAGGTTACATTTGCCTTGTTTCTAGAGGATATTAACCTAAAAAAAAAAAAAAAAAAAAAGTAAAGAACAGAGTAGCATTCTTCAGTTGCATTCATTGGGCAGGAAAATATATTTTGTATTGAACTGGGGATAGCACAGATTGGATAAAGAGCCTTAGTCAGGAATCGGGGTTCTCACTTGTACTTTTCCCTTCCTCCTTCACCTCTCGTGTTCATGATTACGTCTGCGTAGAATTCCACAGTTGTGTCCCGTGTTTCTAAATTCAAATACACATGAGTACAAAATGAGATGGCTGAGGTCACAGAACTTTGTAACACATAAAATTCTACACACATCTAAGTTATCATAAAATTTCTTTTGAGTTTTTTAGGCTCATACAAGTGAAGGCCTAAGAGCCAAGGGCCCTACCACATCCACGATGCACACTAAGCCTGGACTAAGGAAGCTCTTAGAGAGATGGGAAGGAAGGTCCATCTGCTTGGTAACTACAACTGCCTGGCCCTATCTTACTGGCAATCCCTCTGCTGAGCAGATAGAGAAAGGGTAGAACATTGTGCTCTGCACCACCAGGAAATGCATTTGTGGTAGAAAATAAATTAAATTATAAAGTGACATTGTGGTCTTTTAAAGGTTTTTCATGGTGTGATTGGAAAAAACATTATCATCTCAATTTAGAAGAATCTGGGCTGGTACTTTGTCAGATAAATTACCAAAAAAAAAAAAAAAAAAAAAAAAACTTGCATGATTGACATCTACAAAAATAGTCAAAAGCTGGCACAAAGAGAGACACTGCATTCACTATTATTTTAACCATTTCTCTCTAAAAGACGATTCTCCTACAAAAAATTAGAGAAATGTGAAATTTTTCTTTGGTGGATTTAATTTCAGCCAATTTACCTTCTTTTAATAAACACAAAAACTTAAAATTCCATATTGTTTTTGTTACTGTCACCAAACAGCTTTATATTTAGTAATTTCACTTGCTTTTTAGGTTTTTCTTCTTTTTGGATATGCTAGATATGTTAGACGGGTTGTCTTTCTTATGGAAACTAAGAAAAATTGCAGTCCACTAATTTCTATGTTCTGTGTTTTCTTCATTTTATTCCTGACTTCTTTATTGAGTTATTCATTCTATTTCCTAAATTCTGAAGTAAAATGTGTCACATACCGAGTAATGGGCACAGTGCCAGAAGAAAACCTGAATGTGAATATCCTTAAAATCTTGGACTTTGGAAGGTCTTTTCTGCACAATAGAGAAACACAGTTAAATAGATTTAGACAAAAGAAAATAATAGCTGCTGATTTGGAGGTGCTGATTATCATATTTTATTCTGGCATATTTCCTAAAGCAGCAAGGGGTTGCATTTTTCTTTTGTGATCAACCTGAATTTGTCTTACAAATAAAATCTCACAAACCTTTAGGCAAAAGAACATTATTTAATTTGGCACTGGTGCCAGGTTTCTAGATAGTAGGGCTAAAAGGTGAGGCACTGGCAGCAGGGTGGGAAAATAATTGAATATCTTTTAGTTTCAGATGATCAGGACTTCTGGGGCAAAGCCCAGATAAGCTATTGTTTGTTCTAGCAATAGCTCCTATTGTCAATTTTTATTTAAGTATTACTATGAGTTTTTAGTATCTTCATATATATTTGTGTTGCTAGAATAATGACTCAAGTTTAGATTCAAAGAAAAATTATAAAGGAATAAGTAGACATATTCTTATAGAATGCAAAATTTTAATTATTGGGATACTGAGGCAATTATTTAACTGTGTCTGAAAACCTCTTAAGGTCTTAAGGTTTATTTAACCACATGAGATAATTTTGCCATTCTATTGATCAAGTCAAAGCATAGGCCTGCCTAATCCAAAAGGTGGGAAAATAGGATCTACCTCTTGATCCAAACTGCAAAGGGGGTAAACACAGGGAGATATGATTCACTGGGAGTCTTACTGTAATAATCCATCAGTCTAGATATAAAACTCCTATTTCAGAGGAGTGATTGCAACTACTAATATGTATTGAAACATTTACTTGTGTCAAGTAACTCTTCTAAATACTTAACATGCATTAATTTTCAAACAAGTCTCTGAGAGAGGTATTATTATTTTCATAATTTATAGAGAAAACAGGATCCCACAGACACGTCAGCCTATAGACAAAGGAAGACAGGAGGCTAGAACTGACAGCTAACTGAATACAAACCTGCAGGAGCAAAGACAGGGCCTGAGGCACAGGCTCTGGGAACTCAAAACAGCTTCTCTTCTACATGGGAATTTAGCAGGGACAGAGACAAATTCCCACAATGTTGTTCTGTTCTGTTCTGTCAGTAACATCAATCAGGGGCGGGGCAGGAACTGAGTGAACACCCCCCAGCCTCCATCAAGCACCGGAGGTTTGTCAGGCCTCACCTCCCCCTGCTAGATAGAGGCAGAGCACAGCGGCCTGACTGAGCAGAAATAGATTTCCTTGTAATTCAGGCAGGTGCAAACCCCTGGAGTATCTGGTCACTACAGGCAACTGGGTCAGCCAACTCCGGGGCTATCAGTGACTGGGTGTGACAGAGGTGCAAGGTGGGGAAGGAGACATCAACCTTCCCAGACTGATCTATTTGCTGGGTGGGTCCTCCTGACTCCACAGAGCACCAGAGCAAGTCATATCTGAGTAGTCACCAGACCCCTGTGATCCAGTTGCCAGA
>CAUYPK010100711.1:0-11982 GCA_963574355.1 Loris lydekkerianus | reverse complement strand
TTTCCCTTGTAGGTAATGGGGGTTTTTTTTCATCTTGCTGCTTTCAGAATTTTCTCCTTCATATTAACTTTAGTAAAATTGATTATGATGTGTCTGGGGGATGTCTTATTTGGGTTAAGTCATGCTGGAGTTCTGAAACTGCCTGCTATCTGAATTTCAGGATCTCTTGGCATGTTTGCAAAGTTCTCCTTCATATCTGATGGAGAAGAGACTCTGTGCCTTGTGAAGCAACCTCAAACTCTTGGGCTTAGGCGATTCTCTTGCCTCAGCCTCCCAAGTAGCTGGGACTACAGATGCCCACCACAATACCCAGCTATTTTTGGTTGTAGTTGTCATTGCTGTTTGGCAGTCCTGGGCTAGATTCAAACTCGCCAGTTCCAGTGTATGCGCCTGGAGCCCTAGCCGCTTGAGCTTACAGGCACGGACCCTATACTCTTTTCTTAAAAGTTTTGAAATGTACCACTGCATCATGCACATTAGGTGAGGTCCCCCAAAATACCCTCCCTCTTTCCTCCTCTTCCCTTCTACTTTCTGGAATATAGTTATGTTTTACCATTCATATGAATGTGTAGGTGATTATATATTGATTTCATAGTAGTATTGGTACACTGGATACTTTTTTTAAATTAGGAGGTAATTTAGATAACAGCAAAAGTCAGAGGGGAAATGCATATTCAGTCTGCTTGATTTATATATTTTTAGAATCTTATGGCATCTTAAAATAAATGTAATTAATGAAGTTTGCCTGTATAAAAGGGTAGATAATTTAGAAATAGTTCATGTCCCTTTTATAAAAATTAGAGTCTTTTAAAGTACTATCTGTTCTCCTTTCTCAGTCCTGATACAATGACCTTGAGGAAATTTTCCAGAAATTATTTTTATACATGTCAATGACTTCTTCCAAGTCAATGAATCATTAAATGGAATAAGAGTCCCATTGACCCTGGCCTACCAGCCTGATATATTTGGTTTTGTTTGCAATTTTCCTACTAAAAGAGCAAAATGGTCCAAAATATATAGTACCAGAAGGAGGAGCTCTTCTGTCAAAACTGAGAAGTATCTAATACACAGACATTTCCTTCTGGAACTTTGGGACTAGAGAAGAGAGAAACTTAGATCCAAACTGTCAACTTGCTGAGGTTTTTAAAATGATGGCATTTAGATCAGTACCCACTAACTGTTTTTGTTTTCTTAAATAAATTTTTTTTATGCCTATAACTGGCCCTGAAATGCAGTACGATGAGACCCAGGACTTCACTGTCTGCTCCCTGCTGTGCACCAGCACTGGGGATGGGGCTGGATATACTCGGTCCCTTGGTGAACACACGCCAACTGGCCATATAGTGCACAGAGAAATATGAGCAAGAGCTTGGGTCCCAAGTGGAGCGCCACTAACAAGTCAACTAACAAGTCCTATAAGGCCAGCTGGAAAGGAAAGCACTAGTAAAAATTCTTATAAGGACAGTTGTCCAAATAACCTGTACCTGGTAAGAACCAGTGCAGAGAATGTGAGGGAGAAGAACGAAAAATATTGGATTGTTCTGGGGAGACCTAAATCCATACAATTCTTTTTAAAAAATAAAAGCAAGTCTGAAATGCAGCAATTTCTAACAAGTACCTTAATTCATGAACCAGGTGTGCAGTGATTCTTGTTCCAGATCCTGCCAATGGGTGACCCAAAGCAATGGCGCCTCCATTCACGTTGGTTTTACTTGGGTCAAGACCCAAACTCTTCTCAACAGCCAAGTACTGGGGAGCAAAAGCTTCATTCACCTTAAGAAAAAGTTAAAGCACTAATAAAAATCCTTATTATCAAACTAATTTTTTAACTGAGAATGGTCCAGTCCTATCAATAGCTAATTCTGCTGTTTTTTCCTATTTAAATCACCTCACAAAGTTATTTGAATTTATCTTCAACTATTCCGTTTAAAGTTATTAGGTTTGAAATAGATATGTGTGTGTGTGTGTGTGTGTGTGTGTGTGTGTGTGTGTGTGTGTGTGTATTTTTATTTATTTATTTATTTAGAGACAGAGTCTCACTTTGTTATTCTGGGTAGAGTGCTGTCGCATCACAGCTCACAGCAACCTCAAACTCTTGGGCTTAAGCAATTCTCTTGCCTCAGCCTCCCAAGTAGTTGGGACTACAGGCACCCGCCACAATGCCCAGCTATTTCTTTAGTTGGCCAGGCTGGATTCGAACTCGCCAGCTCTGGTGTATGTGGCTGGTGCCCTAGCCGCTGAGCTACAGATGCTGAGCATGAAACAGGTATACACTAATGGTGCTCTAAGTCAAATGCATCCCTTAGGGAAAAGTTGCTCTCAGTATTCTTATACATGGACACATAGTACAGGCAGTGAGATGTTGCAGAAAGCCCACATGTTTTAGAGCCAGATGGGTGGTTCAAATCTTGGCTGCATTATCTTTTAATGTATGACCTTGGGCATGTTCTTTAAACTCTTTCCACACTCCTATTTCCTCAGTAGTAAAATGTGACTGCAGCATCCTGCTAAGATTCACAGTCAGGCTTAAATACAATCTTGGGGGTTAAGTGTCACATGTAATAAGTAAGTCCTTCCTAAATGGCTGCTGTTGAGGTGTCTTGCAAGAAGCAACTGATAGACAACGGAGGACAGACCTTCAGGGGGATGATACTATTATATTGTACTTACCAAGGCTGGCCATGAGAATTACCTTACTTCAAGTTTATAGTACAACATTTTCATACGATCTTAGCTAAGTTTATAGGTACGAAAATGGATTCTAAGAACAAGAGCTTTTGCAGAGTGAGGATCAAAATCAAGTCATTGTGTTCTCTCCTACTATAATTTGTGCTCTCCCAAGACGGTGCCTTAGATCCCACATTACTTTTCTAATTTATACAGTCATCCTCAAGGAGGTACTAGGAGGAAAACTATGCTTCAAGTTATGTCTTTTTGAGTAATTTATATATCTATAAATGATTATGAACAGCTTTGTAGAGTAGATACAGTTCAAGAGAGCTTTAAGTGTGTAGTCTAAAATCAGAAATTCATCTTAAAAAAAAAAAAAACCTTTCAGCTAGATATGACAAATTAAGTAGCTCCCTGGAGGCTCTGAACTGGGAACTATTAAAAATGGAGGAGATCTAAGGATAAGATACTTGTCTGAAACCACAGTTTTTGGGGTGAGAGATTACCACAGAGGAAATCACACCTGTGCCTACCCCATAGCTATCAATCTAAAGGGAGAGGTTTCCTTTGTTAATATTAGTTATTTTCCACATGCTTACTTACCTAAAATTGTCGAATACTCCCCAAATACGAAATATAGATTAACTATTTTTCCTTGATTTCTCTTTATTTTACCTTTTTGCAGAGATGGGGATCTTTGCAAAAACACTAAGATTTCTTTTTTAAATTCACTCTATCAATAGTTTCAAGTGTCAAAAATTTTCATAGATGTGTCCGAATTCAAGACACAACAACGGTGTAAAAACCAAAGATAAGTTGGCGGAGGGGCTCAATTTGGAGAGAAGGGCAAGAAACTTCTTGATTTGGCACTAGATATTACTTTTCTATTAGGTGAATTTTTTAATATATATTTTTCCACCATAGTCTATAAAATTACTTATTTCTCTCTTGCCTTACATGTAAAATAATCAGTTCAATGGATAAATTAACAGTCTAAAATGTAACAGAGTTTTTTACAATCTAAGAAGTTTCCAAGAATTTAAACTTCAGTGGGAGAAATCAGGTTGTTTGCATTAGTCAAATATATGTAAAGCATTTTAGTTAGGTGGGGAAAAGTACCAACAGAAGGCACGTAATGAAGGTAATATTTGTACATCATGTGCAAAGGTTGACAATATTAAAACAAAAAGAGCTATAAAATACCAAACTGAAGCCTTTTATGCTTCAGTATATAAAAGGAGGTGATTTTCTAGTGCTGTAAAAAAAAGAACACCTACCTCTACCAAATCCATGTCCTTAAGACTCATTCCTGTTTTCTTCAGTGCCCCACTGATAGCAGGGACAGGACCTATATGAGAATAAAAATCTTATATAGAAATTAATGTCATATTTATTCATGTATCAAACTTTTCCTTCTTTACTAAACATGTAAGGAAGAAATAATGTGACAGTTAGTAGTAGTCATAAATCTTACAATACATATTAAAGCACATATTAAATGATGTGACAATAGAGAAACAGAAAATGGAACCAAGGTGAAAAGCTGCTCATACAGCCACATGGCAGATGCACGACTTACACGAGATGCTCCGCCATAAATGGCTTTAGGATTTCAAACAGCCAGAGCAGGCCTCTGTGGGACTTTATAGTCAGTTACAAATCACGCTTGACATCAAACAGCAGAGCACACTGAGTGCTCTCTTTGGCTACACTCTGAATCTTCAGGCCTATTTGGATAAAAGGTAAGAAATAGTAATAGCATCTCGTGTTGGCACAGAAAGATGGGAAGCAACGAGATATTTTAAAATATCTGAAGTAAGGAGATGTTTGTAGTTCCAAGGGTAGACAGAGAATTTAAATAGAACCCCTAACTCAAGAAATGCAAATTACCTACCATAACTTCTGCAATAAATTTCAGTTCCCTTTGGTAAATTACTAAGTATCTTAAAAAAAAAAAAAAAAAAAGCTTTCAGCTCCCAGATTTCTGATCACCAATGACATTTTAATACTGTTCTTAATTTTTAAGTGAATCCATATTTTTTTTTCCAAAGTAAAAAATCTAGCTATAGAAGATTATCTATTTCTCTACTTGTTCTTGAAGAACAAAACGGCCATAGATGTCTACAAAAAGAAATATTTGGTATGGTCTGTTGAATTCAAGTAGTCAAACATTCTGCAACAAGTTTCATAAATATACCTAAGGTAAAATGGAAAATCAGTCTTTATAAGAAAAGCATAATGAAATCTAAATATAATGTCAATTTAATTTGCCACCCAATTAGAATGCTCTTTGGACAACACTCTGTTTATTGATTAGGACTACCCAGTTAATGCTTTTCAACTTAAAGTGAGTTCTGTGTGGCTACTGATTTAATACATAAGCTAATTACAGATGTGTAAGGCATGATGGGTAGTCAATAGTAAAGCATGAGTCATTCAGCAGGGAAAGGGGATGAAGTGAAAACTACAGAAGGAAAGCTGAAGGTGCTAAGAACCCTGTACACACTTCCCTTTCTTTATAAACAACACAGCAAGCAGTTAGCTCAGAATTGTTACAATTATAACAATATGCTAGGACATAACTTGATTTATAAAGGATTCTTCCCAGACCACTCTGTTATTTACTGGGACTCGGGAAGTTTTAGCATTCTTGTTAGAAAAAGACCTCATTTCTAGTCCTGGCTCCTGCCACTAGTACCTTTGTGACTTTGGGTATCTCTTTGGGCAGAAAGCTTCTCATCAAAAGTGTTCTGTATTGCTGGGTGTGGTGGCTCATGCCTGTAATCCCAGCACTTGGGAGGCTGAGGCGGGTGAATTGCCTGAGCTATGGGTTCAAGACCAGCCTGAGCTAGTGCGAGACCACAAGACCTCGTCTCTAAAACATAGCTGGGCATTGTAGCGGGTGCCTGTAGTCCCAGCTACTTGGGAGGGTGAGGCAAGAGGATTGCTCAAGCCCAAGAATTTGAGATTGCTGTGAGCTATGCCATGGCATTCTACCAAGGGCAAGAAAGTGAGACTCTGTCTCAAAAAAAAGAAAAAAGAAAAAAAGTGTTCTGTACTGTATTTTAACCCTTTTCTCTAAATACTGAAATTCTTTTTTTTTTTTTTTTTTTTTCCTTGAGACAGAGCCTCAAGCTGTTACCCTGGGTAGAATGCCATGGCATCACAGCTCACAGCAACCTCCAACTCCTGGGCTTAGGAGTTCAGCCTCCCAAGCAGCTGGGACTATAGGCACCTGCCACAACGCCCAGCTATTTTTTGGTTGTAATTGTCATTGTTGTTTGGCAGGCCTGGGCTGGATTTGAACCCACCAGCTCTGGTGTACGTGGCTGATGACTTAACCATTTGAGCCACAGGTGCCGAGCCAAGAATACTGAAATTCTTTCTACAAATGAAAGTCAATAATAGATAAAGCCAGAGCTGCTGAAAGCCAGGGGCTCAAAGCTCCACCCACCAACCTCTGCCACGGCCACCACTGTAATGTAGTTCATACTTAGTAGTTCCAGCTCCTAGGAGCTCCAGGGAGCACAACTTTTCTATACTGTGTACTTGCTGTTGTTTTCACATCCTGGCTGTCCCCCTTTTCCCAGGTCTACAGCTATGCTGCAGGGCTAAGGATTGCTGTAAGTTAGATAGCTGTGGAGCTGAGGAACTACTATTCTTATAAGCTGGACTGACAAGTCAGTCCCCACTAGGTACTCATAGTTTACTCAATCTGAGTGCTTCCAGTAGTTACCTTGAGAGACAAACTTCTAGGAAAAGGGGGCATCTGACAATGCGGGAAACGTGGCCTGCATAGTGAGGATAAGACTATCCTTCCACGTTGTCATTCACTGTGCTTTAAGGCAAATACCCAAGCCCAGGAATGGAAGGAAGGCGAATTACATTTTCTCTGCTCACTGACCATGCTAATCTATTAGAACCTATTATGTGAGATTAAACCAAAAAAGAATTATCAAATAATCTATATTAAATAAATTTGTTTGATCATCAAAAGCATCTAGGTCCCATTCCAGAAGCTGAAGCTAAAAACAAAACAAAACAAAACAAACAAACAAAAAGCATCTAAGCACATGGAAGAAAACTCCTATTCTTGGCTCTACTCCAGATCTCCTGAAGCAAGATAATGTGGGGTGAGGTTATGGGTGGATTTTGAAAATCATCTGGGGCTGGGAACCACTCTGGACCCCAAAATGATAAATGTCATAACAACATACATATGTTTAATTTCTCAGTTATCTTCTACTTCTAAGACAAAAGCTATGTTTTGCCAGTAGATGGTAGCTAAAAGCTAGTCAACTCTTAGGAATGTAACAGGAAAAAAATGGACTTTTAACAGATGTCTAACTGTCTCTCAGTTCAAGAGACATGTAATGAAAGATGGTAAAGTATAACATACAGCTTGCTTTCTGAGGAATTCTGCACAGAGGTAAGTCTCCTCTGCAGAACATGGCAGCACAGATGGCTGAGTACTAACTTGACCGTGAGTCAGTAGAACCCGCAGGACTTGAATAGTCTCTGAGATGGCAAGTTAGCAACAGGTTAACCTTGGGACCCATCTCAAAAAACCTATTAGTCAGTCACAAAAGGCCTAAGCTGACTATAAAGAATCTGAAACCCATACCTCAGGGCAGCCTTTTTGTTTTGAGGTTATAGGTGGGAGAGATCAAAGCCTCTGAACACCAATTTTACTTTTCTAAGTAAGGCACCTAACTGGTTCCCTGTTTCTCCAAAGATTAATGACAGGAACTATTCAAATTCAGCATTATTGGTGATTCCTAGGAGTGCATCCAGCAAAAGGCTCTTTGTTCTACTTCTAATTCATTTTTTTCTTGAGCCAAGGCTTTATCTGTTTGTAGGGAGTTCCAAATTTTCTTTACCTAGTATTTTGCCAGTTTAGATAATTATTTATAATTCCTTATTTTGCTAATAAGCTTCAGCTGAGCCAGAGGAATATTAATTTGACTGCCTGAGAAAATATGTTTAACTCACAGAGAAAAAAAATGCCTGATTTAGGGCAGCGCCCTAAAGGAGTAGGGCGCTGACCCCATATGCTGGAGGTGGTGGGTTCAAACCCAACCTGGCCAAAACTGCAAAAAAAAAAAAAAAAAAAAAAGAATGCCTGATTTAGAGAGACCTGAAGTCACACTGTAACTCTATCACTAACTGGTTTCTGGTTTGGAACTTTTCAAGACAACCTTCCCGGAGTTTTGCCCTAACTTAGACTGAACTGCTGTTGGGTTTGACTGACTGTGAATGGATTGTGGTTGTGTGTATCTGAAGGCTAATGAATGCTACTTACAATGCTTAATAAAAATCTTTATTCTTTCTAGCACTCTGAGAGCCAAAGTGGGAGGATTGCTTGGGTCAGGAATTTGAGACCAGCCTGAGCAAGAGTGAGACCCTGTCTCTACTAAAAATAAAAAATTAGCTGGGCATTGTAGTGGGCACCTGTAGTCCTGGCTACTCAGGAGGCTGAAGCAGGAGGATCTCTCAAACCCAGGAGTTTGAGGTTGCTGTGAACTAGGCTGATACCACAGCAATCTAACAAGCTCTATCTCCAACCCTCCCCCTTCCCCAAAACCAAAATGAACAAAAAAAGAAGTTTAGTCTTTTAGTATTAAAAAAGAAAGAGAGAAAAATCTTCTTAAGCCTCTATTTCCTCATTCACAATGAAGTCTCACTGGAATTGTGGGAAGACAAAATGAGATATGTTAGTGACTGTGGGGTAAAGCACCCAGCAGGGGGCCAGGTGTACTTTTTCCATACAGACATTCCATTCCACCCCATGAATTCTGTGTACTTGCTGTTCTTGAAAGAAATCTCATAATTTCTTTCATCTTGTGAGGATCATGTAAGTCTTGTGTTATTTTCTGTGTGTTAATTTTTAAATATCTCAAATGGACAATTAGATGTGATTACCGACCCAAAGGAGTTTGCATAGTCTTGGTTTTCCTATTGTATCTAGGACAATTCTTTACACAGATTATTTGTTTAAATGACAGATTATCAATCTTACCTTTTCTCCACAAGTGGCCTTGATTTGGCTACTTTTTGAGGACTCTGAATGTCAAAATAGACTTATCTCCATAAATACAATAGAACCAGTTGGTTTCACTAGAAACTTACCAATACCCATGATAGAGGGATCACATCCAGAAACAAAGTAGCCCACAATTCTTGCCAGTGGTGTGAAGTTATGTTTTTTAACAGCATCTTCACTAGCTATGATTACAGCTCCAGCACCATCACATATTCCCTTAAAAGCAAAAACAGTAGATTAACTAAAGGGCAAAAGAATCCAGTTAATCAGGGTTTGGACGGAGTGGTATCAGGAACATGGCATAGAGAGCCAAGGGGTAATTTAGGATAGAACTAGCACTAAGGGGTTACTCTGATGGATTAAGAAGATTGTTTCAGGCACAGAGTTCAATTTCACTAATGGGAAGTAGACAAGAATGTCAAAGAAAAACTGTTATCTAAATGTAAGAAGAGGGGCGACGCTTGTGGCTCAAAGGAGTAAGGCGCCAGCCCCATATGCTGGAGGTGGAGGGTTTAAACCCAGCCCCGGCCAAAAACTGCCAAAGAAAAAAAAAAATAAAAAAATAAAATAAATAAATGTAAGAAGAAATCTGATGAATTGTATATTAAATACGATTCCATTAAAATATTGACTATTTTAACAAACCAGTTAGTGATGGAACTAGGGTGTGACTTCAGGTCTCTCTAAATCAGGCATTCTGTTCACTGTGAGTTAAACATATTTTCTCAGAAAGTCAAAGTGATATTCCTCTGGCTCAGCTGAAGCTTATTAGCAAAACAAGGAATTAATTAAGATACAATTAAATACAAAATAATAAACCAGGCAGATTTCCTTCCTACATTGTGAAAAAACTAAGAAATCAGAAGAGTAGTAAGTGAGGGCCCCTCGCTAAAATATTTTGTGTTGGACTGTGAATACTCAGATGAAGCGAATACGAACACAACTAGTTTAAGCTAAATAAAGACTAGCAGTGGAGTACTAGTCTGGGTACTTCACGATTATTTTGCCTTGAGCACATCAGGAAGAGCTCCAGCTGCTCTGAGCAGTGACACTGACCGACGCATTTCCGGCAGTGACAGTTCCATCTTTCTTGAACACTGGAGGAAGTTTTTGTAGCTGTTCCAGTGTGGTTTGGGGCCGCGCGTGCTCGTCCACCTGCATTGCCTGCTTTCCTTTCTTTGTCTTCACTTCAATGGGCACCATCTCATCATTAAAGTATCCAGCATCATTAGCTGAAATAACAGAAAGACTCACAAGAATTAAAAAAAGAAACATGAAAAAAAACATAGTCTTCAAATTAATTTCTGGTTTACCCTTTCCTTCTTTAAAATGAGCCTTTATCACTTACTAGTGAAGATGTTAGTACACTGTCACGCATCTATGCAAACGCATTTTACACTTTTAAAAAATGAAAATTTCAATTGTCTTTAATTGCAACTTTTTATGAGATGCTGCAGTGTTTGTCTATTAACTATAGATTTAATTGTACTAAATGGATTTAAAGCCCCTTTTCTCTTGGTGAGATAAGAAATAATTAAAAAGGTACCATGATGTCTATGCTATCAAATAATCTATGACTGAAAAAAAAAATTTGGGGGGGGGGGTTGAGGAATATCTTGAGATGACTTTTTTTTTATTATTATTATTTTTTATTAAATCATAGCTGTGTACAATAATGCAATCATGAGGTACAATGTGCTGGTTCCATATACAGTCTGAAATACTTTCACCGAACTGGTTAACATAGCCTTCATGGCATTTTCTTAATTATTGTGTTCAAACCCTTATACTCTTCACTTAGTAAACTTCACCTGCACACTTCCAAGATGCACCCTAGGTGTGGACCCACCAATCACCCTCCCTCCACCCTTCCTACCCTCTTCCATATTCTTGTACTGAGATTGGGTTATAGCCTTCGTATGAAAGGTATAAATTAGTTTCATATTAGGGCTGAGTACATTGGGTACTTTTTCTTCCATTCTTTGGATACCTCGTTAAGAAGAACATTTTCCAGCTCCATCCATGAAAACATGAAAGAGGTATAGTCTCCATCTTTCTTTACAGCTATATAATATTCCATGGTGTATTATTAATCCATTCATGAGTTGATGGGCACTTGGGTTTTTTCCATGACTTAGCAATTATATTGGGCTGCAATAAACATTCTGGTACAAATATCTTTGTTATAGGGCGATTTTTGATCTTCTGGATATATACCTAGTAGAGGAATTATAGGATTGAATGGCAGATCTATTTTTAGATCTCTAAATATTCTCCAAACATCTTTCCAACAGGACTGTATTAGTTTGCATTCCCACCAGCAGTGCAGAAGTGTCCCCTTTTCTCCACATCTGCACCAATGTCTCTGGTTTTGGGATTTTGTGATGTGGGCTAATCTTACTGGAGTTAGATGATACCTCAAAGTAGTTTTGATTTGCATTTCTCTGATGATTAAGGATGATGAGCATTTTTTCATGTGTCTGTAGGCCATGCGCTTGTTTTCTTCAGAGAAGTTTCTCTTCAAGTCCCTTGCTCAGCCTAAGATGGGATCCCTTGTTCTTTTCTTGCTAATACATTTGAGTTCACTGTGGATTCTGGTTATTAAACCTTTGTCGGAGACATACCCTGCAAATATCTTCTCCCATTCTGAGGGCTGTCTGCTTGCTTTACTCACTATGTCCTTGGCTGTGCAAAACTTTTTAGTTTGATCAGGTCCCAGTAGTGTATTTTTGATGAAGCTTCAATTGCCTGGGGAGTCCTCCTCAAAAAATATTCGCCCAGGCCAATTCCTTCAAGAGTTTTCCCTGTGCTTTCTTCTAGTATTTTTATAGTTTCATGTCTTAAGTTTAAATCTTTAATTCAGTGAGAGTCTATCTTAGTTAAAGGTGAAAGGTGTGGGTCTAGTTTCCATCTTTTATAGGTTGCCAGCCAGTTCACCCAGCACCATTTGTTAAATAGGGAATCTTTTCCCTATTGAATGTTTTTAATTGGCTTGTCAAATATCAAATAACGGTAAGTAGCTGGGTTCATTTCTTGGTTCTCTATTCTGTTCCATATAGCTACCTCTCTGTTTTTGTGCCAGTACCATGCTGTTTTGATCACTACTGATTTATAGTAGTCTGAGGTCTGGTAGCATAATTCCTCCTGCTTTGTTTTTATTTCTGAGTAATGCTATGACTGAAATTTAACAGTGAAAGACAACCTGAAGAAATTACATGAGCTACCATTGATACAATTATTAAATGTAAGAAAAGCTGTGTTGACCTCCA
>CAUYPK010100709.1:0-16739 GCA_963574355.1 Loris lydekkerianus | reverse complement strand
CCCGAGCCTGACTAGAAGTAGATCCATCGAGCTACTTCTGCGTAGCAACGACTCAGCAAGGCCCGGCCTGAAACTGCCTCTACCTAGATACAGCCAATGTGGTACCATGCCACTGGCCCGACCCTGTCATGCACCTCTTCCCCCACCTTCTTTCCCGCCCCTTCTCCACAATAAAAAAATATAATACATAAATAAATGTTAAAAAAAAAAATAGCCAGGCATTGTGGTGGATGCCTATAGTCCCAGCTACTTGGGAGGCTGAGGCAAGAGAATCGCCTAAGCCCAAGAGCTGGAGGTTGCTGTGAGCTGTAACGCCACAGCACTCTACCAAGGGTGACAAAGAGAAACTGTATCTCAAAAAAAAAAAAAAAAAGAATAGCCTTGATCAGGTAGAAGAAAGGATCTTGAAATTTGAAATTAAAAGCTTTGTGCTAAACAAGGCAGTTGAAGTGAAAGAAAGGAGGAATAGAGGGATGAACAAAGCCTACAAGAATTACGGGACTATGTAAAAGGCCAAACATAAGAATCATAGGGATCCCAAAGGCTAAAAAGGAAATACAAAAGGGTTGGATAATTTATTAGAGGGAAGTATTGAGGAAAATTTCCTCAGCCTTGTGAGAAATCTAGATATCTAGATAGAAAAAGTGCTAAAGACTCCTAGAAGATTCATCATAATGAAGCAGTCACCATGAATCATTAGGCTAGCCAAAGTAAACATGAAACAGGCCCTCCTGCTAGCAGTAAGGCAAAAACATTAGCTAACTTACAAAGGAAAACTGATCTGGGAATGGGGACTCATCCCCAATATTCTAAAACATTATTCTAAAACAGAATAACGGCCAGCCTGGAAACTTGTATCCTGAAAAACAAACATTTATATATGAAGGAGAAAGAAACACCTTCTCAGACAAGCAATTGTTGAAGGGATTTGTGAAGACCAGACCTGCCCTATAGGAAGTACTCAGACTTGCATTTTATAAGAATCAACCGCCTGGGTGGCACCCGTAGCTCAGTGGGTAGGGCACTGGCCACATACACTGAGGCTGGTAGATTTGAACCTAGCCTGGGCCAGGTAAAACAACAATAACAACTGCAACAACAACAACAAAAAAAATAGCTGGGTGTTGTGGCGGGCACCTGTAGTCCTGGATACTTGGGAAGCTGAAGCAAGGGAATTGCTTAAGCCCAAGAGTTTGAGGTTGCTATGACCTGTGATGCCAGAGCACTCTACCAAGGGCGACAGCTTGAGACTCTGTCTCAAAAAAAAAAAAAAAAAAAAAAGAATCAACCACCAGTGTAAAACCATCTGAAAGCTAAAGTTCAGAGACAAGATACCACAATGGCTCAAGATGTAAAAAAAAAAAAAAGTAATAAAGGTCAACTAAATAGGATGAACAGAAATCCCACACACATATCAGTTCTTTTGATAAGTAGAAATGGCTTGAACTCCCCACTGAGGAGACAGAGGCTGGCTGCATGGTTTAAAACACCGACGCAAGGCAAGTATCTGTTGTCTCCAGAAACACATGTAACCTACAAGGACTCACTTACACTCAAGGTGAAAGGAAGGAAAACAATATTCTATGCAAATAGAAACCAAAAGAAAGCTGGTGTAGCTATCCTCATGTCAGATAACATAGACTTTAAATCAACAAAAGTAAAGAAAGACAAACATGGTCAATAATGGGGAAGGAAACAATAAGAAGGCTAAGAATACTAAATATTTATATATCTAACACATGAACACCCAGCTTCATAAAGCAAATTCTATTTGATCTAAACCAAACAATAAATAGCATCACACTGTAATCCTAGCACTCTAGAAGGCTGAGGTCACAAGTTCAAGACCACCCTGAGAGGTGGCTCCTGTGGCTCAGTGAGTAGGGCACCAGCCCCATATACTGAGGGTTGCAGGTTCGATCCTGGCCCCAGCCAGCTAAAAATAGCCGCAACAAAAAATAGCTAGGCATTGTTGGGGCACCTGTAGTCCCAGCTACTTGAGAGGCTGAGGCAAGAGAATCGCTTAAGCCCAAGAGTTGGAGGTTGCTGTGAGCTGTGACATTATGGCACTCTACCGAGGGCAACAGAGTGAGACTCTGTCTCAAAAAAAAAAAAAAAAAGTAGCCAGCCATTATGGCAGGCACCTATAGTGTTAGCTAGTTGGGAGGCTGAGTCAAGAGGATCACTGGAGCTCAAGAGTTTGAGGTTGCTGTGAGCTATGATGCCACAACACTCTACCAAGGGTAACAAGGTGAGAGTGTCTCACAAAAACAAAAAACAAACAAACAAAAAAACCCACCAATAAACAGCTGGATCATAATTGCTAAAGACTTCGACAGCACATTGACAGAACTGCAGAGTGGAGAGATCTTCAAAATAAAGAATAAGCAAGGAAATGATGGACTTAAACAGAACTCTAGTACAAATGGGACTAACAGGTATATTTACAGAACATTTTACCCCCAAACAACTGAATATGTGTTCTTCTGATCAGCTCATAGAACATTCTCTAAGACTGATCATATCCTAGGCCATAAGACGTGTCTCAACCAATTCAAAACTATGGAAATTGTACCATCTATCTTCTTAAATCACAGTGGAATAAAATTAGGAATCAATTCAAACAGAAATACTCATCCCTATACAAAGTCATGGAAACAATCAATAAATAACCTTTTGCTGAATGATAGTTGGATCAATGAGGAGATAAAGATGGAAACCAAGGGCGTCACTTGTGGCTCAGTGACTAGGGCACTGGCCCCATATACTGAGGGTGGCGGGTTCAAACTTGACCTCCGCCGAAGTGCAACAAAAAAATAGCCAGGCGTTGTGGCGGGCGCCTGTAGTCCCAGCTACTCAGGAGACTGAGGCAAGAATATTGCCTAAGCCCAGGAGTTGGAGGTTGCTGTGAGCTGTGTGACACCACAGCACTCTACAGAGGGCGATAAAGTGAGACTCTGTCTCTACAAAAAAAAAAAAAAAAAAGAAAAGATGGAAATCAAAAGATTCTTTGAAGTAAATGATAATGGGAACACAAGTTTGTTTGTTTTTGAGACAGAGCCTCAAGCTGTTGCCCTGAGTAGAGTGCCGTAGTGTCACAGTTCACAGCAACCTCCAACTTTTGGGCTTAAGCAATTCTCTTGCCTTAGCCTCCTAAGTAGCTGAGACTACAGGTCCTGCCACAACACCCGGCTAATTTTTGGTTGTAGTTGTCATTGTTGTTTGGCAGGCCTGGGCTGGATTAGAACCTGGCGGCTCTGGTGTGTGTGGCTGGCACCTTAGCCGCTTGAGCTACAGGTTCCCAGCCAATGGGAACACAAGTTCTGAAAACCTGTGGGATATTGCAAAAGCAGTCCTGAGAGGAAAACTCATAACATTAAATGCCTACATCAAAAAGACAGAAAGATTACAAATCAACAGTCTCAAGGAACTGGAAAAGAAAGGGCAAGCCAATCCCAAACCCAGCATAAGAAAAGAAATAACCTTGGCTTGGTGCCTGTAGCTCAGTGGCTAGGGTGCCAGCCATGTACACCCAGGCTGGCGGGTTCAAACCCGACCCAGGCCTGCCAAACAACAACTACTACAACAAAAAAATAACTGGGCATTGTGGTTGAGAACTGTAGTCCCAGCTTCTTGGGAGGCTGAGGCAAGAGAATCGCTTAAGCCCAAGAATTTGAAGTTGCTCTGAGCTATGATGCCACAACACTCTATCAAGGGTGACAAAAGTGAGACTCTGTCTCAAAAAAAAAAAAAAATTGCATATATTGAAATAATGTTCAAATAACTTTTGTATTAGACAAAATTAATTTTTCTTAGTAAAGAACATATTTTATGTCTTTCTTAGAGTTTTTTTTTTTTTTTTTTATCAAAAACACCTCCTGTATATATATATTTGGCTCACTTTATAGACAGTAGCTCATATGTTAACCAAATATTTTGACTCCCAATAATGTAAACATTAGTGAAAATCTAGGAAGCAAGAAATCTTGAATTGTCTGCATATATCCATATTTTGTAGCTGAAAACCATTTTATAATTTTTAAGCATGTGTTACCACTAAGCCTCTATATGGTGCCTAAAGGGGAGGAGATAATGAACCCTTAAAGTGGACTGGGGATTGTCAAAAGGCTCTTTTCAAATCAAGGAAAAGCTGTTGACTTTCCCAGGTGTGGGGCTCCCCAGTGTAAGAACACCTTTTGAACTTTTATATTCATGAAAGGCAAGGAGTGAATCTGAGACTGTTAACTCCAAACCTGGAAAATGTTAGATCTGTTGCTTATTTCTCAAAGCAATCGGACATTATCACAAAGGGATGACTTTCTCTCCTTTGGGTTGTTTCTGCTGCTTCTGACCTGATTCAAGAAGCAGAGGCATTAGGCCAGCCCAACACAGTGCACACCCTCTACTGTGTGCTCCCCTGGCTGCAAGAGAAAGGGGCATATTGGCTATCCTCTGGAAGGCTCAGCAGATATCAGGTATCCTTTTAGGCAACTCAAATGTAACATCAAGAGTGGTCCCTACTTTAAATCCTGCCATCTTACTTCCTCAAATACCGTTTGAACCTGATGTAACAGTTGACAAATAATTGGACAAGTTTATTCCAGCCAGCCAGATCTGACAGACAAATCCCTAGAAAGTTTATTCCAGCCAGCCAGATCTGACAGACAAATCCCCAAACCTAGAGATGTTTTCTGATGGAAGCAGGTTTATGAGTTAGGGAGGACGAAGGCCTGGGCATGCAGTGGTACTCCATTGACAGACATTACAGGCCAAAACACTCCCTTCTGGAACCTCAGCACAGAAAGCAGAACTCACAGCCCTTGTCAGGGCACTCCAGGTAGGCAAAAGAGTGTGGGTGACCATGGGCACAGACTCCAGGTTGCTTCTTCTGTTTTTCATGGATATGGGGCCATCTAGAAAGAATGGGGACTTCCAGTCTCTAAGATTAAAGAAATAAAACCTGCCAAAGAAATCCTACCCTTGCTAGATGCCGTTTTAGCTCCCAAGGAAGTAGCTATAATGTATTGCCTTGTACATCAGCAGACAGATACTTTTACGGTGAGCGGTAATCACTGAACAGATTGGGCCGCAAAGGAAATGGCAGGAAAAAAGTCCCCAGGACTTTACTGATGCCCTTGCTGCCAGAAGTAGATCCTGACTTTGAACCTCCCATATACTCAAAGGAAGACTTGAAAAGAGGGCTTTCCTGGGAGGTTGACCCCAACTATAGGACTCAGGATAGGTGGAAACACAGTAAGACAACAACAGTTCTGGCACCCAAGTGTCTTGTGAATGATACTGTAAAGCATATTCATGACTGTACCCATTATGGCAGGAATGCCACCCTACAATGGGTGCAAAAATATATTGTTGGTCCACATATGAAAAAGATTATTCAGGATGTTTTAGAAAAGTATCTCCTCTGTGCTCAGAATAACCCTAAAAGTAGCTCAATCTCCTTAGCACATGGAATTCCGTCCAGGAGTGAAGGTCCAAGAGACAAACTGATTTCACTGTGATGCCAAGGGTAGCAGGAAATTTCAAATACAGTAGAACCTCCATAGTTGATCATCTCCCTACAGACTACTTAAGTTTTCCTAATTTTCATAGACTGGACATACACCCATGAAATCGGCCTATATCCTTATGTTGACCACCTCCGTATGTTGACCAATTTGTTAAAGTCCCTTGGGTGACCATCCAACTTACAGAGGTTCTACTGTAGCTACTCATGTTTGTAGATATCTTTTTGGGCTGAGTTGAGGTCTTTCCTTAAGAAAGAGCTTCTGAAGCAATGAAGGCCTTAATAAAAGAGGTCATTCCTCAGTTTGGAGTACTGGTTTGTATTCAGGGTGACAATGCTGCTGCCTTTGCCACCCAGATCATGTAGGACATTTCCCAAGCCTGCAGTATAACTTGGAATCTCTACACACCCTGGAGATCACAGTGCACTGGAAATACTGCAAAGATGAAGCATACTGTAAAAAATGTTCTTAACTAAGATTTACCAAGGAGATAATCTGATGTGGAATAAGGCACTGCCTATTGCCATACTTAAAGTAAGAGTGGTCCCCAGAAGCAGACTCGAGTTGTGCCCTTTTGAAATTATGTATGGGAGACCCTTCCTGTGCTCTAGCTCTAGACTAACACCTAGATCCCAACAGCTCACTCATTAAAGAGTTAGATATCATTGAACATATATAGTCCACATGTCTGACCCTGACTGCTATTCATGAGTTTGCTTCTAGCAGGTTGTGGTTCCCAGTGGATGTTCCCTTACATTGGATCTGTCTTGGAGATTGGGTGCTGCTTAGGCCCTGGAGAAATCAACATCCTGATAACAAACTAAAGCCCCAGTGGAAGGAGCCCTATGAAGTCTTGATGGTGACCCAGTACTCTTGTCAATCTCATGGGAGTCAAGCACTAGATTCCTCATAGTCAGGTTAAGCCAGCCCCACTGATTCCTGTCCCAACAAGAAAATTGAGAGAGATATTGGGCTCTCATGAGTGGACAGTGAGCCCCTGACAGACCTTGAATATCTCTTCAAGAAAAACCCTAGATAAATGGTTTATCTTTTTGATAGAATTTAAATGAAATTCTCTACCTTGTTGATTATAATCATTATCTTAAACATCATAGGAATTTTTGCTAATGTTGTTACTTTATGCAGAAAAGTGGGATACCTACCCTCACCTTTACTAGATGTGTAGTATATCATCACCCTAATTATCATTACTGTCAGGATTATGTGTATCTGGGATAGTCTAGGCTTCTCCAGAATGGTCCCCGACTTCCCTTTATGGTTAGGCTTATTGAGGATGCCAGTTTAGTGTTATAACCTTAGCAGCCCTTTACCCCTTCTTTAGTTACACAACCTAGAATGGCATGAGAGCATAGTAGTTAAACTATTCCAAAGTATTGCAACAGAGGGAAATTGGATTGTTGGATTTGCCAATATATTTCCAGATCCCACCAAGAAAAACATCTGCAATCTGTGACCTCTATTACTTTTTAGATGTCCCTGACCTGACCACCCTGTTAGATCTTCCTCTGCCCCTAACCACTCTTCAGGTTCAGTTAGTCATCCATCAGGATATTCCTACACCATGTTTTGACTTGTCCCAACTCCTTTGAGATCAGCCAAGAATAGGGATGGATCCCTAGCTTATTGGACTAATAAATGTAACCTGGATCACACAGCAATTGGCTTAAGGAGATGTCAGCTATATGCCAACGGGTAACATACCAACTGATACTGTACTACACAGTGTACTGTATTCAATATATGTGAGCTAGTCAACACTTCATTATACAGTAGGATTTGTATTAGGTGATTTTGACTGACTAACATGGTTCTGAGCACATATAAGTAGGCTAGGCTGAGATGTTCAGAAGATTAGTTGTATTAAATGCATTTTCCACATAATGATATAGTCAATTTATGATGAGTTTATTGGGGCATGAGCTTTTCTTTTCTTTCTTTCTCTTTTTTTTTCTTTTCTGTTTTTTTTTTTTTTTTTACAGACAGAGTCTTACTTTTTCACCCTTGGTAGAGCGCTATGGTGTCACAGCTCACAGCAACCTCCAGCTCTTGGGCTTAGGCGATTCTTTTGGCTCAGCCTCCCAAGTAGCTGGGACTACAGGCACCAGCCACAACACCTGGCTACTTTTTGTTGCAGTTTGGCTGGGGCTGGGTTTGAACCCACCACCGTTGGTATATGGGGCTGGTGCCCTACTCACTGAGCCACAGGTGCTGCCCGGGACAGAATCTTTTCTTAAATCCAAGATCATCTGTACTTAAATTAATATTAGAGTGAATAAACAGGGGAGGGAAGCTTGAGAAGAAGGGCATCTTTAGAATTCTGCCCATCATAATATCCCTATATTCCATTAGAACTTCTCTACACCTCTGAGGATTTTTTTCCTTAAAGTGGCTGAGGTGGGGTAAAGGAAATTAAAGGGATCGGGGACACAGGGAGAGACCAGTTCTGTGGCATTAAACAAAGTTTGACATTTACTTTCAATTTCTTGATGCATGACAAGCTTCTGATGCTTTCAGCCCCACTCAAGGCTCTACATTGGGCAGCAAGGTCCTCATGACTGACGCCATCTATTTTGGGCTTTGGGAACTCTTTGATTCACCAGGACAGCCATAGCTTTCTGGCTAAGGCCATGAGGTCTGCATCCTCAGGGTGACTTGGGTTTGACTTGCACAGGGGTATACTTGAATGAGAAGTCCAGCTATAACCAAGTTAACATTTATGTTCTCATCAGGTTTCGACATAATGGCTTCGGGAGCTTTCCAGAGTGTCAGGCTAACTGAAAGCGTCTATCACGATTTCTTTAGGTCAGGGAATCATCATCAGTACTGTAACACCAATCCAGGAGAGTAAAAGCCTGCATACTCACCTATGATTTGCCACAGTACATTGTCTCAGGGAAATCTTCCCTAAAGGGCCAAGCTTCCTTATAGCACCTAGGATCCTCTGTGAAAAACTCCGAAAGCTTTTACTGTTGTCTCCAAATGGATCTAAGGCAGTGATTCTCAGCCTTCCTAATGCCGCGACCCTGTATTGATGATGTTGTCACGCCAGTACTCGCATGTGGGCGGACCCGCCTGGAGACGGATGGAGGAGTGGTGTCTCTGTTTTCCAATGGTCTTAGGCGACACCTATGAAAGGGTTGTTCGACCCCCAAAGGTTGAGAACCGCTGATCTAAGGTTAACAATATTAAACTCCGCTTCCTTATCTCCCCTACCTTTTCACCCTCTTGGTGAACTAAAGTTTAATGATTTGGCTATTCTGCCCATGGCCATTGTGAATTTCCCTCTTTACATATTCACTGTGTGTCTCTAATTTGTGTGTGTGTGAAAATTGCAAATACTAAGATGAAATCATTTTTGTCAGACTCAGACATAATAGGGTCAGGAAGGCAGAAAGGAGAGGAAACTCATGTTTATATATCTGAGATAAGAACTTGTTTCCAGGGACTTTCTAAAAACCCATGAGAAAGCTCTTCTCATCCTTCACACTCTCCTGCTTTGACAAGCTTTATCACTAAACGTTCTTTAGGGCTGCAGTAAATTCAAATAAGACACTCTTAGAAGAATACTTGCCTAGGAACAGCATCTTTACCAATGAATGACAACAACTCTGGCTTTGAACATTTGGAATCAATGGAATCTCTTTCTAAGGAGCTTATGTAAATCTCTCCTTTCCTAATAAAAGCATCCTTTAACCTTCCCTCACTGGATGCAATGGGGGCTTGTCATTCCATGCATTCTGGATTATAATCCTTATTTGTTTTCCTTTTTAATTTTATATTTATTTATTTTGGAGACAGGGTCTCACTCTATCATCCTGGCTGGAGTGCAGTGGTATAATCATAGCTCATTACAGCCTCAAACTCCTGGGCTCCAGTGATCCTGTGACCCCAGTCTCCTTAGTAGCTGGGACTACAGGTGCATGCCACCATACCTGGCTAATTAAAAAAAAAAAGTTGTAGAAAAGGAACGTTGCTGTACTTTCCAGGTTGGTCTCAAACTACTGGCCTCAAGCAATCCTCCTACATTGGCCTTCCAAAGTGCTGGGATTACAGATATGAGCTACTGCACCCTACCTAATTCTTATTTTTTATGCCTGAGTAAACTCAACATACTGTGTTTAGAGGTCATTTTCTCTAGTGTCATTTTTTAGGTTGACATCTGAAAAGAGGGGGTAACTTTTTGTCCTTAGATGATGCATCTTAATACTAGTTATTACAAGGTGGTGGTGGCCTTCTGATTGTATTGCCTATTAATGAGGAAGTACTGAGGTGGTGGCTACACACTGTTGAACCAGAAATTGATTCAAAGATAGCTGCCCAAATGGTGCTCTGGCTATTGCTAAACTCCTCCAGAACAGGGTCTCTCTCACCAATCTGACAGGTAGCTCAAGGGTTTGTGTTGGTGTTTGAAACAATGTAGACCAGAACCAGAAGGGCATCTCTCTTTTTTCTCTAATCTCCCCTCTGTTCTATCAGCCCAGGCCCCTAGGATCTTTACAGCCCAGACTTCATTCATAAAGGGTTCCACAGTATCCAGTTCCCTATATCCTTCCCATTTTCTTCATTCTCAAGCCTCAATATCAGCTCATATCTTGTCATACCTCTCACTCTAGTTGCCGTCTCCCTATTCCCATCTCACATTTTAGAATGCTCCTCTGTCTCTGTTAGCAGAGTTGAGTCAGTTTCTCTCTCTACTCTGGGACTTCATATTGCATTATAGTGTTTATGGGGCTGCTCCCCTGTCTAAACTTAATTAAGTCTAGTAAATATTTATTAAGCGTCTACTGTGAACTAACCATTGTGCTGATGCTGCTGAGGCAGATGCAGAGATGAATTAAACTGGATTTCTTCCCAACCCCTCCCTAGACTTAGGGTCCGATAATTCTTGAATGAATGAATTCCCTGTGCATCCCATAATTCTTTGCTGATCCTCAAGATTTGAGGGTCAAGATTTGGCGCCTGTGGTTCAAGTGGCTAAGGCACCAGCCACGTACACCTGAGCTGGCAGGTTCGAATCCAGCCCTGGGCTGCCAAACATCAATGATGGCTGCAACCAAAAAATAGCGGGGTGTTGTGGCGGACGCCAGTAGTCCCAGCTACTTGGGAGGCGGAGGCAGGAGGAGGCGGAGGCTTGAGCCCAGGAGTTGGAGGTTGCTGTGAGCTGTAATGCCACAGCATTCTACCCAGGGCAACAGCTTGAGGCTCTGTCTCAAAAAGAAAAAAAAAAGATTTGAGGGTCAAATCAAATTGACAAACCATGATCTGAGCACTGGCTTTCCAGATTTGTAAATAGGGTGATTTGGAACAAGGGCTAAGATTAGGATGAGGAAAATGAGGCAAGGTCATACAAAAGGTTAGACTGCATTTTTATTTTTTTTAGACAGAGCCTCAAGCTGTCACCCTGGGTAGAGTGCCTTGGCATCACAGCTCACAGCAACCTCCAACTCCTGGGCTCAAGCGATTCTCCTGCCTCTGCCTCCCAAGTAGCTGGAACTATAGGCACCCACCACAACGCCCGGCTATTTTTTTGGTTGCAGCTGTCGTTGTTTGGTGGGCCCGGGCTGGATTCGAACCCTCCAGCTCAGGTGTATGTGGTTGGCTCCTTAGCCGCTTGAGCCGAGCCACAGGCACTGAGCCTAGACTGCATGTTTATTGAAAAGCTGTTTTGAAAGCATATTTACCACTCCCACCTCTAGACTATTTTCATGTGGGTCACTCTCCTGCCTCATGCACTTCCCACCACCTTGCTCCAACTCTGCCTTAGTGGCCTCAGGTCACAGAAATGGATTGTCTGCAAGGGGAAGAGCATTATGCCAGGTACCTTGGGAACACTAAGAGATTTAAAACCTGCACCTGCAGCTGGTCTCAGTGGCTCATGCCTGCAATCCTAGCACTCTGGGAGGCTGAGGTGGGTGGATTGCTTGAGCTCAGGAGTTCAAGACCAGCCTTAGCAAGAAAGAGATCCTGTCTCTACTAAAAACAGGAAAACTAGCCAGGTGTATGGCAGGCTTCTGTAATTCTAGCTACTTGGGAGGCTGAGGCAAGAGGATCACTTGAGCCTAGGAGTCTGAGGTTGCTGTGAGCTGTGATGATATCACTGCACTCTACCCAGGATGACAGAGTGAGAAATAACATAACATAACATAACATAACATAACATAACATAACATAACATAACATAACATAACATAACATAACACCTGCATCTGACAGTCATTCAGTACTTTACTATGGAGCCAAGACACCAGTGTAGAGATCTGAAAGCAGGGAATATGATTTCAAAACCTGGTATAGCAGGGCAAGTCTCCTTCTTTGCCTGAAAAAAGTGCAGCAGTTCCTACTTCCTAGGGTGGTTGTGAGGATTTAATGGAGGCTATGTTTATTTATAAAAGCATTTTATAAATTATAAAACTCCATGTCAATGTTTATATTTTATATAAAAAAGATCATAATACAAAATGAGACATGGTAAGTGCTAATGAAGCGAAAAAAAAAAAAGTTTTGTGATTTCAGCTGAGTTGATCAAAGGGAAAAACAAAATCAGTGAGAAGGATTAAAATGGGTTTGGATAAGCAGCCAGGACTAACTAGTAGGGCTTTACCTGGACATGGTCCTCTTGATTCACTATCTTTTTTTGATATCTGCACATCATTTGAGGTTCATTGTTTGTTCTCTTCCTTTGACTTTGCTTTTCCAATATGTGGTGTGCTTCCACATCTCATTTTGGGGGTCTGGGAAGGCCTAATTTTTTCTTTAAGCTCTAGGTGATGGTTTTTGGTGGTTGTGCGTTGTAGTTGTAGGTTATTTGGTCTTGGGAGTAAGAGAAAATCCTATAGAGCTAAGTGGGACGTGGCAGGGCTCTCTAGGGTTTGGACTGATTAGTATAGGATCTCTTAACCTTGGCTAGCCCACCGCTTAGGCTGGGTTTATGTGTCAAGGGAAGCCGTGGGAGGGAGCGGAAGAGGGCCGGCGGGGCGGGGCGGGGCGAGGTCGTGGGCGGGTCACATGGGGCGTGGTCGTGTGCTAGGAGGGGCGTGGCGGGGCCGTGGGCGGGGCAAGACGGGGTGGGGGTCTTGGGCTCCGACTCTGTAGCGGTTGGAGGCCGGAAAGCCTTATGCGCTTAGCTAAGTCTGGGTCTTTGAAGCGGGTCAGGTGAGTAAGGCGTTGAGAGGTCGCGCTAGAGGCGGTAGAGACCGATGGAGGGTGTTCGTCCGTACTCCTCTGCCCCTTCGGCAGGCAAGGCAAGCATTGAGCCCCTAATCTTGGCGCTTCCAACTGCTGGGTCCCTCTGGGAAATGTGCGTTAGTCTGGATTGTGGCTCGGTGTTCTGGCCACTCCCGGCACGCTGAGGACTCTGTGCCAAGGAAGGGGCTCCTGGCATGTGTTGAGAGAGTTAGAATTCCAGAGAGGACGTTTCGGGACAGACGGCATCGGGCAGCCAGTGGGACCATTTCTGAGCACATAAACCCACGCAGTAGTGAGCGAAACAGTCTCGGGGACTTAGAGGCGAGAGCTGGGCGCGCAGGGGCTGTAAGCGCATAGTCAGGGCCAGGGGCGCCCAGGGCAGGGGAGAGCAATGGCTGAAGGGGACCTTGGACACCTGAGCAGAGATCCAAAGCCGGCACGAGAGAGGCAATTACGGGAGGGCCAGTTGGTTCACTGAGGGGCAAAAAAACTGGAATACCAGGGTTGGGGGAGTCGAAGGAGGATCCCACCAGGCTTTACGGGTGTATTGGAAATTTAGATCTTTCTCAGAATTACTGTGGGAAACCATCCAAGAGTTTGAGGTTGGAAAGAGACTGGGTGTACTCAAAAGACTGGAAGATGGCGGCACATACCTCAGGGGATTTACTTTCTAAAAGGGCGGGGAGGTTGGGTCCAGATAAGCCCTCAGACAACCTCCAGACCCTAACAACCTACAGAATCTGGTGGATGTTACCGTTTCCTTCCACCCTCCAGCCTGGTTGAGCTCTAGGGCCCTTAGAGATAAATAGGTTGGGGGTGACAAGGAAGTTAGTACCGGGTTCCTGAGATTCAGTCCCCAGAGAGGTTAGGATCTGCAGCTTCTTCCTACCATCCCAGCAAATGCCATCTTGAGGACTAGAGACTACAGCGAGTCTTCCCTGCGGGAGAACTGGAAGACAGTTGCTGAGGTTGTTTGAAGTGTAGCTGGCTGGAAAGGGAAAGAACAATCCTAGATCTGCATACCTGACGAAATGAATGTGAATAGTCTAGAAAGAAAGAGAGGAAAGGGAAGGAAGGAGAGAGAAGAGAAGGAGAGAAAGGAAATAAAACACGGTTTAGGAACGCAGCTTTCATGACAACTTTCTGGGGATTCAGTTAACTCTGTTCTTCAAGTGCCTTTTTCTTTGATTGTATTTTCAATTCCCCTATCCTTCCTGAAAAATGAAAGAAAAAAAGTTAACAAGTTTTTATGTTTTTCTGTCTTGACGGAGGGAGATGTAGGTGAGTGGCTGTCAGCAGGAAAAGGTGGGAGGTCGTCAGAGCAGGAAAATTCCAAGGGTAATTAGGGAACTCCAGTGCTGTGCTGGTTTTGAGCCTTGAGAAATTGCTGTTGAGTTGTAACCAGTATTATTATTATTATTTTTTTGAGACAGAGCCTCAAGCTGTCGCCCTGGGTAGAATGCTGTGGCATCACAGCTCACAGCAACTTCCAACTTCTGGGCTCAAGGAGATTCTCCTGCCTCTGCCTCCCAAGTAGCTGGGACTATGGGCACCTGCCACAACGCCTGGCTATTTTTTGGTTGCAGCTATCATTGTTGTTTGGTGGCCAGCTCAGGTGTATGTGGCTGGCGCCTTAGCTGCTTAGCTGCTTGAGCCATAGGCACCAAGCCACCAGTATTATTCTTTATGAGGATTCATCTTATAGTAGCCCCCTTATCCACAGCAAATTCCAAGACACCCCAGTGGATACCTGAAACAAAGGCTGGTACTGAACTCTGTATAAATTGTTTATTCTCACACCTGTGAGAAACTTTAACTTATAAATTAGGTACAGTAAGAGATTAACAACAATAGCTGGCTTGGTGCTCATAGCTCAGTGGTTAGGGCGCTGGCCACATATGCTGAGCCTGGAGGGTTTGAACCCGGACCAGGCCTGCTAAAAAACAATGACAACTGCAACAAAAACAACAAAAAAATAGCCAGGCGTTGTGGTGGGTGCCTGTAGTTCCAGCTACTTGGGAGGCTGAGGCAAGAGAATCGCTTAAGCCCAACAGTTGGAGGTTGCTGTGAGTGGTGATGCCATGGTACTCTACTGAGGGTGACATAGTGAGACTCTGTCTCATAAATAAATAAATAAACAAAATATTTTTAAAAAATTAAAAAACAATAATAATAAAATAGAACAATTATAGCAATATGCTGTAATAAAAGTCACATGATGTGTATCTCTCCCTGAGTATCTTATTGTAGATTTTGGCAACTTCAGCATAAGATTTTTTTCCCCTTAACTCAAGAATGTTTGCCTTTTCACTTAAAGGAAATGCTTTAGGCTTCTCTTGGCATCTCCAATTTGCAGGCATCACTACTCTCACTATTTGAGCCATTATTAAGCAAATTAAGAGGTGATTGAATACAACCACTTTGATGCAGTTGGTCTTTTAATGGAGATGGCTATCTATAGCAAGGATGTGCTGGACAAGAGGATGATTCATATCCATTTGCTGGTGCAGAAAGGAGAGAGATTTCATCACATTTTTCAGAGTGACACACAAAGCTTAAGGATTGTTTATCTTTGAAAATTTTCTTTTTTTTTTTCTTTTGAGACAGAGTCTTACTATGTCACCCTCAGTAGAGTGCTGTGTCATCACAGCTCACAGCAACCTCAAATTCTCGGGGTTAAATGATTCTCTTGCCTCAGCCTCCCAAGTAGCCTGGCTATTTTTTTGTTGTAGTTGTCATTGTTGTTTAGCAGGCTAGGCCTAGGCCAGATTTGAACCTGCCAGCCCCAGTGTATGCGGCCAGCAGAAGCGCTGAGCCTGAAATTTTTCATTTAATACTTTTGACCTGTAGTTCATCACAGGTAACCAAAACCACAGAAAAGGAAACCACAGATAAGGGGTGACTACTGAATATATTAAAAATCCAGGGTTCAGAAGTGATTTTTTTGGGTTTTTTTTTGCTGTATGGCCCTGAAGGGATCTGGGAGAGTGACTCCTTTAGTCTCATGTTTCTGATAAAACCATGTCAGAGAGAATGAAGATATTCCGGGTGGTCTATGACAGATACAGGTCTGGTTACACCAAGAACATGTTTTCAGTGGTGCTGAGTTAGGGTTTAAATGCTAACTCTCCTGTGGATCAAGGGTGTCCTTGGATAGGTTACTCACCATCTCTGTAGTTTAGGTCATTAAGATGGGGCCAGTTTACCTCACTGGACAGTGCTGAGAGGATTCAATGGCACAGAGCAGAGGTTTAATAACTCCTGGCATTTCCTGGCCAAATAGGAAGGTGTTTCCTATTCTGCCTCTTACTGACATATGTTTTGTTTCTCTCTGCCTTCAGGTTTCTACAAGCTAGTAACCCACCCAACCCTGGCATTGCTGGACAATGGCAGCTGAGCCAAGGGTGAATAGGGCTCTGAACTCTGTGGTCCAGGCTTTGAGAGAACCAAAGATATTCTCAGTTGTGGAAGAGAATTTGGACAGCAGAACAAAAAAGGAAGACAGCCCCTTGGAGCAGATAAATTTGTCACAGAAAGCCACGTCAAACCCTGGAGCCTTTGTAGGGTCTCTCCCCCTGCTCAGTTACTGGGAGATAGATAGCCCGAAGAAGGAGACCAGCCAGCCTGGGGAGCCAGGCCAGGAGTGGGCAAAGGAAAAAAGAGACACTGTGAAGCCAGTAAAACCTGTACAGAAGATATTCCCGTGGATCGGCGAGGTGGCAGCTGCCCTACAAGAATCCATAAAGATAGATTGCTGGCAAGAGGAGTGGGTGAAGGTGAGGAGACCAAGCTAGAGATGGGGAGGGACCAGGTCCTAGACTCCAGAAGCTGTTACATCCATTCCTCTGCCTGCAGGTCAGTGAATTCTCAGATTATTCCAGGGTGGACAACACCCAGAAAAAGGAGCTGCCAGACCTACATTTCCCATGACAGCCTAGTGTGCTTTTTTTTTTTTTTTTTTTTTTTTTTTTTTTTATTAAGAACAAAAAGCGTTGAACCGGGGTTTGT
>CAUYPK010100708.1:0-17173 GCA_963574355.1 Loris lydekkerianus | reverse complement strand
GCTCGGAGATCGCTCCTCAGAGGTCCCTCCTCAGAAGCAGCATAACAAAATCCAAACTTGGCAAAGAGCCACAGTATACAAAATAATAAGAGGCAAAGAGCTGAAATTCATTTTGGCCGGGAAGCCGCATGTGGCTCTAGCCGCGTGTTCACCACCCCTGTCCTAAAGCAATGATTGTTGACCTGTATGCTGCAAGAGGATCAGGTGTGCCATGAACATTTATATAGACCATTAATTAAATTATTTTTGAAGTTCAAAGCATAGTTAAGTATATTCTTATTTTACTTTTTTTTTTTTTAAGAGACAGGGTCACGTTCTTGCTCAGGCTGGTCTTGAACTCCTGAGTACAGGTGATTCACCTGCTCAGCCTCCCAGAGTGCTAGGATTACAGGGGTGAGCCACTGCAACCGGCCCTTTACTCTTTTTTTTAATGAATATAATTTAAGTGTGCGGCAGAAGATTAACTATATAGCTTCAAGTGTGAGGTGCAATTAAAAAGTTTGAAAAACACTGTCCTAAGGTAACAAGGTGGAAACAGATTATGCCTAGTAAATAAGTAACAGGTGTCAGTGGTAGTAGAATGTATAAAAGAACATGCTTTTCATTAGATTCAATAACTTATAAGGTTAGCTTTGGATGTTACTATATTAAAATGAATTAAAAAATTGAACATACCTACAACATTCTTCAAACCAACGTGCAACGTAATCCCACATATAATAAGGCTCAAAGGAATTAAAGAGAAGGTTGGCAGTTTTAATCAGCTCTGCTGTTTTCTTATTTTCCCTTAATTTACTAAAAAAGAGAAAAGAAAAATAAAAACTAAAAAGTATTAACATTTTTTTTCTAATGTAAACTTGAGTGCAGTATTGAGGGCAGTATATACTCGCAGCCAGCCAGCAGTGTGCCAGCTAGAGACAGTGGCAAACACCTTTTACCTGCCTCTACTCTCCTGTTACTTTGCGGGCAGTTCTTTTTTCAAATTTGAGCTTTCATAACTCAAATGTGTGATCAAGATCAGAAACTAGCCTTGTAAAATTTCTGAATAAAAACATAAAAGAACGGGAAGTGATTTCTGAATTATTTTGAGTCTGTGACTACCAATTTGTTATCAAATTCTCTTGTTTCTCTTGACATGTATAAACTGAGTAGTGACTTGATTTGTATAGCCTTAATTCTGAAGAACTTTGTTTACTTTCCTGCGCTATTCAGGATTTTCTTAAGAAAGGTTAAGTTTATTTTGGTCAATTTCAATCAAATTATTCTTAGTTTGAAAAAAACAACAAAAAAGACCATTACTGGTTTTTGTTTTTTTTTTTTGTGGTTTTTGGCCGAGGCTGGGTTTGAACCTGCCACCTCTGGCATATGGGACTGGCGCCCTACCCCTTTGAGCCACAGGAGCCGCCCCAAAAGACCATTACTGTATAAGGTCATTATTACTGAAATTCCATCAGGCTAAAATAACTTCATTATTTGAAGTGACAACCCTTTAGCCTTTTTTCCCTCCCATCCTAGCAATGAAAAAAACTGTCTTTATATGGTGAGGTATTATAAATACAAGTAGCATGCAGAAAAGACTAATTACATACTCTATGGGTAACAGAGATTTTCAGGCAGGGTACAGAAAGAAACAGTATCAGGTTACTTAACATTAATATCTTTAATAGAAATAAAGGGATTATGTCATCAGAAATAAAAAAAGTCTTAAAATATTTTAATATATAGATAAAAGCATGTTTTAGAAAATGACCCAGGGCATCTCCAAAGCTTCACCAAGGAGACATCAATGAAATGCAAACTATGTAAAAAAAACTTACAGTCTTGGAAGCTTTGTCATATTATAATAAATGATGATACTAGAAAAGAGCTGATCTGCTCAACAAGGAGGAGAAAAAGAGTTCTGTCAGCACGTGTGAATCACTGATTAGAAAGCAAGGAGTGACGATGTCACGTTATTTGTCCTAGCGTCTGAAATACACACACACACGTGCCTGACAGAGAAACAACCACGTCTAGAAAGACAGACGGACCCCAGTCCTGTCCACTCACTTCACTTCGTGCTCGTCCTTCTCTGGCCTATGATTTGGTCTTGAGTCTGTCATGTCCCCAAGGGGCACCACACTCTGCCAACAAACAATGGAGTGTCCCAAGCAAGACAGCCTTGTTTTGGGCAACTCCCATTAGTGATGCATGGCAGTTGGCCTCCTGTGAGTTTGGTAAGTGTAAATAATTACCCTGGTGGCTGTATCTTCGCATTAACAGTGATGTTCTAGACTGGTGACATTAAGAACTAACCCTGGAACGTGTGTTCTGCCATCTCACTGATAAAAGCCTGTTTGGAAGATCAGGACAGCTAATTTCAATACTTCATATTGTGAAAATACACAGATACTTTGTATAGATTCCCTACATAGTTATCACTAACACCTCAAGCTACACTGAGTGAATGCACAGAGCAATGCTCACTTTATGAACATGTATTAATAAATGAGAACCTCTTCTCGTCATGTTTAATTTTTCAGTAATCTACCTGCTTAACTGAGCGTGATCCTTACTGAAGGGGGGGTCCATTTGAAGATCCAGTTCTGCTTTGCATTGAGAATATAATGTTCTAAATACCTCAATCAGGACATCTTCCAGAATCACAGGTCCTAAAATATACAAATAAAAGACAGTAATTAATTAGCACTGGAAAATCATAATCATCTGGAAACTGATCTAAGTAAAAGATGTTCTAAAACAAAGTATTTTTAAAAAACAACATTTTTCAGAAGCTAAAGCTCACATTTTGAAATGTTAATGCAAATGTTAAATGGTAAATAATCAGAAAAAATGTTTATTTAAGGTATAGTTTAACATTAGAAATTATGGAACCAGGGAAATTAGTTTTGCCAGTTAACAGTTGTTACCTTGGACTAGTTACTTAACTTCATTGACCTTTAGTTTCCTCAGAGAATGAAGATAATAATACTAAACTTATAGGACTCTTAATAGTTAGAAAAAATACTTGTAAGTTGGGTAGGACAGTCTGTAGAATATAATGAATACTCAATAAATGCTACTTGTATTACTACTATTGTTATTTAATTTATATGATTCTAAAATTTATGTAATACTAAAATGCATAAGGCTATAACAGATGACAATTTCCTTAATGATTCATGAGCATTAGGTTTTATCATATAATAGCTAAAAAAAAGCCCTTCAATGTGATTGATATAACTTATTTTTATATTTAAAACTTCATTTTTAAGAAATGAGAAGACATGCATATCTGATATATATATATATATATTTTTTTTTTTTTAATTTATTAATTAATTTATTTTTTTGACATAGTGTTTTTCTCTGTTGCCAAGACTGGAGTACAGTGATACAATCTTAGCTCACTGCAGCCTCAAACTCGTAGATTCAAGCAACCCTCCTGCCACTGCCTCTCAAGTAAGTGAGACTACAGGTGCATGCCTTGATGCCCAGCTAATCTTCTACGTATAATTTTAGACATGGAATCTTGCTATGTTGCCCAGGCTAGTCTTGAATTCCCGGCCTCAAGAGACTCCTGTCTTGGCCTCCCAAAGTGCTAGGATTATAGTAGTGGGCTCTACCATGCCTGATACATGCATATTTGCTAAAACATCTGCAGACAATTTGAAAAAATCATATATGTTATTTCATTTCATTGTTGCCAATATTTATGAATTTTTTCTTAATTTCTGACTCACATGCCATGATTAACTTCCCAACAGCTCTAACATGTAACAAGTATACAATGAAGGAAGGGAAAACAGAGTAAAGGCAATGTGGGGAAGAAAGTTAAGGGACATAACCCAAATATTCTTGCTCAAGTCTTTGAATTCTGTGAACTATAAATGAGCCATGACAAATCACAAACATTTCAATTTCAGTAACGATCAGGATTAAGAGAAGCTTAGATAGTACCTGCTGCTGCAGACACAGCACAGGGTAAGAGACCAGCTGGATCAACATTTGTACCTTCCTGACTTTCAAGAGTAAACTTTTTGGTAAGAAATTACTTAGACTTTATATTTAAAGGCCACATCAAAATATAATAATTTTCCTAATGACTCTTATTTTTTACTATAAAACAATACAAAATAATTACATGTGACTTCACACCTTCGGATGGTATGTATTACCTAGCTCAGGTTTGTCCAGTAAGCTGATTAAAATACGAAAGGGTTTTAGATCCTGCGTTAGAGTACTCTCTTCTCCAAATCCGTTCACTTGTAAGATTCCCACCATTGCCTTTAAAAAAGAACAGTATATTAGTCACTTAAGGAAACAGGTTGAAAGATTTTTTTTCTTAAGAAAAATATTTTACAATGTAACTGTATGTAATGGAGATTTATATCCCAGGTTGCTTTTCTGAAGACCTTTGACCAAGACTGGCCTTCCTCTGCCAGGAAAAAAAGGTATTTTCTGTCTTGAGAGAAGAGAAAGTGCTTAAATTTTCACTAGACCAGTGGAAGAGTCAAAGAAAATTGAGAAAAATGTATTCCTGGGTTGGTTATATGCCCTAATGATGAACTGCTTCTACTTACTAAGATTACTGACTCCACATCACACCACGTTATCATAGCAATATCTGCTATTATGCAGTTATTTTCCCATTAATGACTCAAAACTAACTGTATACACATAACTTCGCTCATTTAAAAAGGTTTCAGATACCATGTATGTTCATGTATTTTGTTTTACAGTATCTTAAAGACATGTAATTGAAGTCAAAATAACATGAAATAAACCCATAGAACATTTTAACATTGACTTTACAACAGCAGCTCCACCACACTTACAGACCAGTCAACTCACAAATCTCCACAGAGTTTCAAAGGAAATAACACGGGTTTTAAACTCTTTTTTGGAAAAGTTCCAACTTTTATAGGGCAGACAGGTAAGAAGCTGAAACTATATGTACACACTTTTTTTGTGTGGTCTGACTAGTGTGTGTTTAATATAAATCCAAATAAAAGGAAATTTCCTTTACCTCAACCTGATTGGAGATGGAGAAGCCAAGGTCAACCATCTCGCTGCACCTACATTTTAATAAGGTCATGAAAACAACACAGAGCATCCCTGGCTTTACGTGTGGTTGAGCTTGTGACCATCCACCACTTCACTCAGATTTGCTTGTTAGGGTCACACTGAGGAATTAGTGAGTCTTGTCTCCACTCCTTTAGCTGTGAATTCATCAAGGCAGGACCTTTGTCTCATACTTTTTCAGTAACTCTGGTGGTAAGTAACCAATGAATAATGAAAGTATTCATTACCTGGACCAATAACTCTTTTGAAAAGGTAGTGAAATAGTAAGTGGCGTGTTCCTCTGGATTACTGTGTCTTGTGCTTCTGGGTCCTAGGATAGCACCGTTGTTATCAAAACCTCCATGGAAACAAATCACGAAGTGAATTAAAATGGAATTCTCAAAACTGCTGTTCACTAAATACCAAAACTGTAAATATCTACAAAACAGCACTAAACACTTACCAATTAGTAGCCCATTCAATGTCAGCAAGAAAGATCATTTCAGATAGTTTAATAAAGGGAAACCAACTTCATACACAAGTATCATAGTGTTCTTCAAAACTGCCCTGTGGTTTGGCTGTCGTCTCAGTCTTATCAACAGCAAAATAATGGAAGACTCAGAACATCCAAGGTAAGTAAGTTGACAGCTTGGCTGTTCCCTCACTGCAAGCCATATAGAGTTGTGAAGACGGGCCACACACTCCCAGAATGGGCAGGAAGCCACAGTGGACAAAGTGCTTTCCTGCCTCAGGGGAGGATGGCGCACGTGGCAAACCCTGGGACTAGTCCTGGTTCCTCTGATGACTTCAGAGTTTGGGACAGTGTGCTGTTACTTTGATTAGCAGTCACCCTTCGTTGTCTACTAACATAGTATAATAACCTCAATTTATAAGGGGAAGAAGTCTGGTCAAAGAGAACATGACTTTATGGATTCAAACAGATTCAACCAAGAAGCTTCTGAAATGTCTTCATATAATACACAATAGCTACCTTTTTATTGTTCATTTACACAAAAACTTTTAGTTTTTTCATTTAGGGCACACAACTTGATATTATTTACACGTGGAAATCTCCCTTTGTCTTTCACAGACCTACCGAGAAGCCAGGCGTACAGTCTCCGGTTTAGGGACATGTCTCTTCTCAACACCACGTGAAGGGCTGCAGACAAGATCCTGATCATGTCTGGGCGGGTCGCCTGAAAGAGTGAAAAATGTTTATGTACTTAATCACATACAAAAGCACATGGTCTTTTTTTCCTTCTTCTTCTTTTTTTTTTTTTTTTTTTTTGAGACAGAGTCTCATTATGTTGCCCTTGGTAGACGGCTGTCAGCTCACAGCAACCTCAACATCTTTAAACAATTCTCTTGCCTCCGCCTCCCAAATAGCTGGGACTATGGCGCCCACCACAATGCCTGGCTATTTTTTTTTTTTTTTTTTTTTTTTTGGTTGCAGTTATCATTGTTGTTTGGCAGGCCTGGGCTGGATTCAAACCTGCCAGCTTCGGTGTATGTGGCTAGCGCTCTGGCCACTGAGCTATAGGCTCCAAGCCTGCCTTTTTCTTCTTTAAAAAATAATGCCTTGCAATATGCTCAGAGCATTAGGCTATAGAAGGTGCTTTCGCACAGTATTATCTCATTTGATCTTCCAAACACAAGAATTACATGTTACAGATTAGGAAACAGGAAGAAAGGTAACATGAGTGTTCAGTTGCATAACTAAAATTATAAGTGTATTGTTTTAACTTCCAGTTTAAATTTATCTCATCTAATAGAAACAAATCTGACACAAAACAAAGAAAATAGGATAGGTACAAGAAAATCCCATGCTGTTAATACTGCACATCATAGTGTTGTCAGCTGACTCTAAACTTAGAAGGTCACCATCCTCATCAATCCCAAGTCTTTCATTTCCTCTTTTAAAAATTTTTAATCTTATATTTCAAAATATATAAAAATATAGAACACAATATAATAAACCCCTTTGTATCAAGCATCCAGCTTTAACAAATCTTAATATTTTTTCATTTTGTTCCAGATATTTTAAAGAGAAATAATTCCTTTCTTTTTTTTTTCCCTGTCTCTTTCCCACTAGCCTTAATTAGATGTTCAAAAAAGATTCAGTGAAAAGAGGTAAAGCTTAAAAGAAAAGGGAAGACAACTAATTTGCTGTCTTTAGAATATAATTAGAGGCCAGGCACCATGGCTCATGCCTGCAATCCTAGCCCTCTGGGAGGCCTAGGTAGATGGACTGCCTGAGCTCAAGAGTTTGAGACCAGCCTGAGCAAGACTGAGACCCCATCTCTACTAAAAATAGAAAAATTTAGGAAGAGGATCAACCAAGAGTTTGAGGTTGCTGTCAACTATCATGATGCCATGGTACTTTACCCAGGGTAACAGGGTGAGATTTTGTGTTTAAAAAAAAAAAGAGTATTATTAGATAATCACCTTCGAATATAATCCTGGAATCTAAGAATTAGAAGGTAGATTGGAAGTTGAACAGTAAAGAGCCTAAGGGCTTAGTCAAATTCAAATGCCTGGTTAGTGTCCCGGTGGGATGAAGAGCTTCCCTCTCCCTAATCATAGACCAGTGAAGGCTATGCTACAATCAAAAACAATGCATCCAGCTCCTTTGCTTTCAAAAAATCTGCAAGGCTAGGCGCCTGTACAGCACAGTGGTTACGGTGCTGGCCACATGCACTGAGGCTGGCAGGTTTGAGCCCAGCAGGAGCCAGCTAAACAACAATGACAACTGCAATAAGAAAACAGCCGGGCGCTTTGGCAGGCGCCTGTACTCCCACCTACTTGGGAGGCTGAGGGAAGAGAATCACTTAAGCCCAAGAGTTGGAGGTTCCTGTGAGCTGTGACGCCATAGCACTCTACCGAGGGTGACATAGTAAGACTCTGTCTCAAAATAAATAAATAAATAAATAAATAAATAATCTGCGAAAAATCACTGAGACATTACAGAACAAAGATCAATAGCAGCTGATAAATTACAGACATGCCTCTAGAACTGAGCTGTCTTCTATTACGCTATGAAAATCTCTAAGTGTGGTTCCCAGATTCCTGGATATCAATAAGACTCTTTTAGGATATCCACAAAGTAAAAACTAGCTATTCCAAAAATAAAACAAAACTAGCTTACTCATAACAAATAAAATGATACATATTCATAACAATACCAAGATAGTTTGCCTTTTTTCCCCTTTTAACATGGACACTGATCTACAGTGGGTGAAACTGCTGGCACCCGTGCCTGGGAGGAGGAGGTGCAGTGGGACCCCTATACTCATAACCACTGTATTTTTTTGCTGCTGTGTACTTGCATTAAAATGAAAAACAAAATGGAAAAGGAAAGCAAGTTTTGCTTAATAATATTGATGAAAAAGCAAAAATTTGTTTTATTAAATGTGAAGTACAATTAAAGCATGTCTAACTTATACTTAAGTATGACGGTTGTCTCAAGCAAATGCATCTGTGCAACTATCTGAGCTGTGAGCTAAGCTACCAGCTTTTTCACAGAATACGAATGACTCACCGAAACTATGATTATTCCAGCTTGGAAATTTGGCATCATTTTCTCAAACAAAACAAGCCCATCACTTCAAGAAAAGTAATTGACATTAATTATTACAAATAATAAAATTTGAGTATCCAAGGGAAAATTTTGAGTTTCAGACAACTTATATTTTTTATTGAAAATGCATTCTTTTGAAATGAATTGGCTTTAAAGTTTCCCAATACGGAGCTTAGAAGTTCCTTAATACCTAAAATTCTTCACTGATTAGATCAGCAGTATTTATAATAAATGTGACTGTTCATCACTGCATAATGAAATGTGTCACCATTTGGAAAATCTGCATAATTCAATAAACCGATCTTTCCTAAATAACCAGTCACAATGTTGCAAAAGCACACATGTGAAAGGTCCACTGGAAGGACAGGACAGCCAGTGGGCATTAATGAAATGGAAGATGAAAATGTCTCTGACGTCGTTTTAGATTCCATATTGTAATTAATCTTTACACACTAGGGCTTGACAAACTCTGGAATAGTATCACAGAAGAACATGCCATTTTAACAGAAAATGCTACCAACATACTCTTCCCTTGTCCAGCTATACACCAGTGTGAGATCAGATTTTCTTCATAGACTTTAACCAAACAATCACAATAGATTAAATACAGAAGCACTATGAACACTCTGCTTTCTGCTTTTAGGACAGACAATAAAGAGACTGGCAAAAATATAAGACAATGCTTCTCACTTTTTTTTTAAGTGTTGAAAAATAGTTACTTGCATAAAATGTTATTTATGCTAACATGAAAACTCTGGTATTATTAAATGATGTTTTTAAATTTGTCAGTTTTAATTTATAATACACAAACACAGACATCTAACCTACATAAGCAAACTTTTTTAGGAACCTCAATATTTTTAAAGAATGTAATAGGGTCCTGCAATCTAAGCATTTGAGAACTGCTGACCTAGCTATTCAATATTAGATACGTAGATTAAAGAGATTATCACAAAATCTTCAAAAGCACAAATATTCCATCTTTGGTAGAAACACTCTTAAGAAAGAAAGAAGTGGGATATGCTGGTCAAAGGATACAAAGTTTTAGTTAAAAGGGAAGAATAAATTCAAATGAACTATTGTACAATATGGGAACTACAGTTAGTAACGATGTATTCTTATTGCTGAGAGTAGATTAAGTGTTCTCACTACAAAAAAATAGGTATGTGAGGTAATGAATGTTAGCTCATTTTAGCTACAATGTATACATATTTAAAAATATTGTTTAGTACATGATAAATATATACAAATTTTATCAATTAAAAAATAAAATAGCTGGGCTCGGTGGCTTGCATCCTAGCACGTGGGAGGCCAAGGCAGGTGGATTGATTAGCTCACAGGATTGAGACCAGCCTGAGCCACAGAGAGACCCTGTCTCTAAAAATTGCTGGGCATGTGGCAGGCACCTATAGTCCCAGCTACTGGGGAGGCTGAGGCAAGAGAATTGCTTGAGCCCAGGAGTTTAAGGTTGCTGTGAGCTATGATGCCATGGCACTCTACGGAGGGTCACAAAGTGAGACACTGTCTAGGAAAAAAAAAAAAATAAATAAAATAAAATAAAAAATAACAAGAAGTCACTTCTAGTTTGTGATTGATATAACTACTGATTTCTAAAATGTAAAACAAAATTCCATTATAATCTAAATAAAATGTGTAACTATTAGACATTTGGATCAGCTTTCCAGAAAATAAATAAAAGATGTATAAAAGGCTGTTCACTGCTAAAATTCATAAGTGCAATCACACTTTTGGAGAAGGTGATGAAGACGGCTAAGTCACAACCACAATCAGTACTTGCCACCAAGAGTCTCACCTGAAAGCCAAGGCACGAGGGGGGTGGAGAGCAGAGACAGCTGGGCCGTAGCCTTCTCCTTGGGGTCTCTACCAGGGAGAGCCACACTCGAATCAAGGCTTTTGTTTGTTTTTTTGTTTGAGACAGAGTCTCACTCTGTCATCCTGGAAAGAGTGTCCTGGCATCAGCATAGCTCACAACCCAGCTAGTCTTTTCTATTTTTAGCTGAGATGGAGTCTCACTATTGCTTAAGCTCAGGAGCTGGAGTTTGTGGTTGCTGTGAGCTATGATACATTGGCACTCAATGCCACAGTGACTGAGACTGTCTCAAAAACAAAACAAAACAAACAAACAAACAAAAAACAAATCCAGACAGTACATATTTAGGCATTTGGAGCAAATATATTTCTTGGGCATGATCTTCTGTATTTTCCTTCATAAGCTTTTATTTATTTATTTATTTTTGAGACAGAGTCTTACTTTTATTACACTCGGTGGAGTGCCATGATGCCCTTGCTCATAGCAACCTCAAACTCTTGGGCTCAAGTGATTCTCTTGCTTTTGTCTCCCAAGTAGCTGGGACTTACAGGAGTTTGCCACAGTGCCCAGCTATTGTTAGAGATGAGGTCTCACTCTGGCTCAGGCTGTTCTTGAACCTGTGAGCCACCCAGTCCGGCCCTCTTCATAAGCCTTTAAAAACCCATTCTCATCCTGTGTGCTGTTCAGCCACCTCCATACTAGAGCATTGCTCAGCTGACTGGCCCCCCAGGGGCTTCTGTGAAAAGCTGGAGGGCAGAATAAAGACCTCTGGTTAAAGGTGAAGGTTATGTCTTTATTTATGTCTTCTTTTAAAATGGGGATACTGATTAATTTTCAGGAATGAAATGCCTCATTTATGATTTGTCAAAGTAGTTGCTGTTATTTATAATGAAAGTAGTACAGAATGTCACAGTGGTTACATGCATGGCTCTTAAGTCACGTCCTGTGCTGAGAAGGTCTGATACTCCTTACAAACAGTGTGAGCAAGGGGAGGCGGCAGCAGGGCTGGGAGAGGCTGGTGTGAGAGTCGTGGATGCTCAGAGTGAGTTAGCAATATTTACCTCTCGGTACAAGGTAAAACATTCTACAAACGTATAAAATAATCCATGCAATCACCATGTCCTTATTCAATCAGTGAACCTTTTTTGCTTCAATCTTTTCACAACAAATTCCATTCCTTAAAACAGAATTTATTTTCTATGTTTTGATTTATGAAACAAAAGAATCCAATATATGTGCTTCTAAAAAATAACTACGTATCATGGACCCACGGTTTCCCGAGAGCACCCTGCAGTGATATCTATCGGCCCTGCTGCCGTACCTGACTCATGTGGAAGGGGAAGCAGAACAAGATGAGGTCCAGCGTGCTCCTCTGTACAAGGACGCTCGAGTCCTGCACCGAAGTGCTCACTGCTTCCACCTGAAATGAGAGAGTCTTTATCACCGATTGTCTATTAGTTTGGAAAAGTTTTCCCATGAAAATATAAAAACTCTTTATCTTACCTAATAAATAAAAGTATGCTTCTGAGGATCTTATCAATAATTAAGGGTACTAACATTATTTTTAATAGGTAATAAAGCATGAGGACTTAAAAATTAGACAGTACAAAAGGGTATACAGCAAAATGGTTCTGTTTCATTTCTGTCTTCCAAATACCCAATTTTCCTTTCATAGGTAACCAGTATTACCAGTAAACACTTTCTGCAAATACAAGTAAACAGAATCCATTCATATATCCCAAGCTGTGCCCTTTTCACATAACAATATATTTTGGAGCATTTTCCTTATGGTTATACATATATAAAGAGCTTCACTATTTTTTATGGCCAAAGAAGTACTGCACAAATAAATCCCCATTTATTTAAAAGGCTTGTAATCATGGAAATTCATACTTTTCTAAACATTCAGTGTTGTAGACACTGCTGCAGAATACATGCATAGCACCCAGGACACCTGCAGGGGAATCCACCAGCGTGGAAGTGACAGACAGTGGGGCAGGCCAAGTGACAAGTTAAACAATGCAGTGCCTTCTCTTAAGGCTGTATCTTTATATTCCTACCAGCTATGTGTCACAATTTGTTTCTCCATGCTAACCAATGTTTTTAATTTTTCCCCAAGTATTGGAGATATAACACATAAAAATTGGTTTGGTATAGTATAAATTTTATTTCTATTATTATAAATAACGTTGAGCATCTTTTCATGTTTGAATTACTCTTATTTCCTTTAAATTATTTGTTCAAATCTATGTGCTACTTGATTGTTCATATTTATTAGTTTATATCTTTGAATATGAGGAAGCATTGTCCTTTTTTTTTTTTTTCCAGAAAGTCTCACTACGTTGCCCTTGGTAGAGTGCCGTAGCATCACAGCTCACAGCAACCTTTAACTCTTGGGCTTAAGAGATTCTCTTGCCTCAGCCTCCCAGGTAGCTAGGCGCCCACCACAGCACCTGGCTATTTATTTGTTGCAGTTGTGTAGCTGGCCCAGGCAGGGTTCAAACCTGCCACACTTGGTGTATGTGGCTGGCGCAATAACCACTGTGGTATGCGCGCCGAGCCAGAAATCGTCATCCTTTGCTTGTAATGTGTTACAAGTATTGTCCCAAGTGTGTAATTTGTCTTTATAATTATTTAAAAAAATTTCTGAACGTCCATTAAGTTATTAAAAAGAAATGTGACAATATATTTTAAAATCTGAATAAAAATAGAAGAGTTTGGCAGTTTTTTCTATACTTAAAATATATTAGAAGAAAATAAAGTAAATCTCTGGGACCTTGAATTAGATAATGGTTTCTTAAATACAAAAGCACAGGGAGCAAAAGAAAAAAACAAATGAATTGAACTTGATCAAAATTAAAACATTTTTGCTTCAAAGGACATTATCATGAAAATGAGAAGTGAATCCAAAGAATGGAAGAAAATATTTTCAAGTCATATATATGATAGGAGTTTAATAGGCAGAATATCTAAGGAACTGCTACAATTGAACAACAGAAAGAAAAATAATCTGATTTTTAAAATGAGTAAAAGATTTGAATAGACATTTATCCAAAGAACACAGACAAATGGCCAATGATTATGAGTTGCTCAAAATCAGTTGTCAGAGAAATGCAAAGCAGAACCACAGGGAGCTAATCCTTCACCTGCAGGGGTAGGCTGTACCAAAAAAAGACAGCAGCAGTGTTGAGGAGGATATGTAGAAATTTAAACCCTCAAATCCTGCTGGAGGGAAGTGAAGATTGAAGCAGCCACTATGAAAAACACAGAATTGTCAGAAGATCCTGACATTGTTCAAAAAGTTAAACATAGAATTGTCAGAAGATCCTTAAACTTTGCTATTAGCTACAAATCCAAAAAAAGTGAAAATATATTCACACACCAAAACTTGCAGGTAAATGTTCTATAGAACACTATTTATAATACCCCAGAAATAGAAGTAACCATACTATCCGTCTACTGATGAGTGGATAACACACACAGCACATCCACACTGAGGAGAGCCCAGCTGACAACTGCCGCACCAGGGGTGCTGGGAGACCACGGCACATCCACACTGAGGAGACTCCCGAGAACACCTGCCGCACCAGGGGCACTGGGAGACCACAGCACACCCACACTGAGGAGAGCCCCGCTGACACCTGCCGCACCAAAAACACTGGGAGACCACGGCACATCCACACTGAGGAGACCCCCGCTTGTACCTGCCGCATCAAGGGCGCTAGGAGACCACGGCACATCCACCCTGAGGAGAGCCCTGCTGACACCTGCCGCACCAGGGGCACAGGGAGACCACGGCACATCCACACTGAGGAGAGCCCCGCTGACACCTGCCGCACCAGGGGCACAGGGAGACCACGGCACATCCACACTGAGGCGACCCCGCTGATACCTGCCCCACCAGGGGTGCTGGGAGACCACAGCACATCCTCACTGAGGAGAGCCCCGCTGACAACTGCCGCACCAGGGGCACTGGGAGATACTAAGGTCAGGGGAAGAAGACGCTCCCCAAGCGTGATGAAATCCCCAAGTGTGATTTCATTTATATGGGATGGTCTGACTAGGCAAATCCACAGAAACTCAGGGATAGGAAGGAGGGGAATTGGGGTGTGATTAAGAGGTATAGGGTTTTTTATGGGGAAGGTGATGAAAATGTTCTAGAATTCTTAGTGGTGATAGTTGTACAATTTTGTAAATATAGTAAAAACCACTGTATCATACAAAGGGTAATTTTTATAGTATGTTAATTATATCTCAATAAAGGTTTTATTAAAAAAAGTTTAACGTACATTTACCACGTGACCCCGCCATCCCATTTCTAGCATATCCCCAAGAAATAAGAATATATGATATGCTTACACAAACATCTGCATGCAAATGGTTATAGTGGCTTTATTTACAATTATTGTAAGTGGGAAACAACTCAAATTTCCATTAGCTTGTGAATGAATGAACAGTGGCACATTCCTACAATAAAATGCTACATAGCAGTATAAAGGAACAAGCTACTGGCACCCACAGGAGTGTGGGCAGAGCTCAGATCCCTTACACAGGGTGCAGGGACCAGACTGGAAGGCCGCCCAGAGTGTGCTCCCACTTACTAACAGCCTCGAAATAGCAAAACTGCACAGACAGAAACATCCCAGGTCTGTGTGGGCATGGGCAGCGGCAGGAGGAGAGGGACCACCAGGGCACAGAGTGCTCCGGGGCAATGCACACGTGCTGTGCCAGACGGTAGTAGTGACACCTGACTGCACATGCTTGTCAAAGTTCATACAATCGCACAATGCCACAGGAGTAATTTCAGTGCATGTAAATTATATTTTAATAAAAGTAACTAGAATTCAGTATCAGTAATGTCATACTTATATGGAAAAATAAAGAATTAAAAAGTTTTCTTTTAACTTTTCAATGACCCTTAAGCGTTTTTTTTACACTTTGCTCATTGTATGAGTACAGTACTCTACAGAGATAAAAGGTTTCCCTCTCTTTGTAATTTTGAAAGTAAAAACGAAGTATTATATCTAAGACAGCAATCAATATGATTTTTTCCCTACTAGCTTTCACTGTTTTAATACTATATCCTCTCACAAATCCCAAATCTGGCTTTACCACTTTACCTAAAATTCATCTTTCTTATAAGAAAAACTGTGAGCAGGAAGTCCCACTGTGAAATAACCCAAGGCACGTGGCTGTGGGGCTGATCTGAGCAATCAGCACCACGGCAGTAATAAAGACCATTTATTTGCATGAATAACAGATTAAATGACAGATGCAAATAGCATTCTTTTTCATGTAAAGAATTAAGTTTTTAAAACAATAATTATTATTCAGGCCTTTAATTTTCCTTGATGAAAAACATTAGCTGTATGAAAACAGGAGCTGTGTTCATGCATGGTGCGTCTGGACTAGTGCCTGCCGCTAAGGAGAGGTCTGTGAAACCAGCACCCATATTTTGGGACCTACCATTAGCTCAATGTCACTGCCGATTATATACAGCTGGTCTTCCATAGAAAGCTTCCTGTTCAAATGTGCAAGGACGTATGTGACCCCCGGCAAGCGCACGGTGGGGCTGGTGAGGAGGCTGCCCCACAGGGCGCTGTAGAACGCCGACGGGTCCACTGCAGCGGCCACCTTTTCCAACAAGGTGTTTGTTCTGAGGCACAAGGCAAAGTGGTTTCAGAAGGGAAATATTTAGGGTCACATTTTAAAAAACAAAGCATTATTCTTTTCCAAACATGTACAAAAGCGTCCTATACCCTAGAAGCAAGTGTGACAGGCTGAAGGGAGCATGTACTTCATGGGAGAAGCCAGGTGAGTCCTGCTCCTCCGTCACTAGCCATGTGCAGAGAAGCCACCGCGTCTTCCTCCCTTCAGTCCCCTCCTCCATACAACAAGGAGACAACACCACCGCCACCACCAGGAGCCCCACCCACCTCACCAGGCTGTCAACCGTTCTATTTAATAGTCCTACATATCTTCTGTTGATTTTCTACAAAATCTTAGACATTTCCAAGTGTTTCTTTCTTTTCGAAATCACACACTACATAATTCACAACTTTAATAAATTAGATCTAGGATAAAATCAAGAATACATGATAGCTTTAATAAGAAATATATTTTAAAATTATTTTTGATTTATTTTTAACATAAGGTAAATAATGCAATTCATAAAAGCCTATTACACAATAGCACAGTGGAGCTGGAGTGAGGAGAATTTGATGAGTCTGCTAATTAGCATGTGATCTAACAACAAGACTGTGATTTCTTCTGGCTTCAATTTATATATGCATAAAAGAACAACACACTTACAAATCATTTTACGGAATTTATGAGCAACTAGCAAAACATAAATCATAGGTATACCAGCCATAAAAATCATTCAATTTCTATGTTAAATTCTTAATTTTAACTAGTTGAGCTATAGGTGGTATTGATCCTATGTTTCTCTTAATAAAATTAATACAGCAACTTAAAACTGATTTATAAATTAAATAAAATAATCTCACGTGTGTGTGTGTTTATGTGTATGTATATATATATATATATATACATATTTTAATATATGTATATATATATTTTTTAAAGACAGAATCTCATTTTGTATATATATATATATATATATATATATATATATATATATTTTTTTTTTTTTTTTTTTTTTTTTTTTTTTTTTTTAAAAAAAAAAAAAAAATTTTTAAAAACAATAAATAAAACATTTT
>CAUYPK010100702.1:0-73819 GCA_963574355.1 Loris lydekkerianus | reverse complement strand
ACTTAGAGATCTAAAAATAGATCTGCCATTCAATCCTATAATTCCTCTACTAGGTATATACCCAGAAGACCAAAAATCACATCATAACAAAGATATTTGTACCAGAATGTTTATTGCAGCCCAATTCATAATTGCTAAGTCATAGAAAAAGCCCAAGTGCCCATCGATCCACGAATGGATTAATAAATTGTGGTATATGTACATGGAATATTATGCAACCTTAAAGACAGATGGAGACTTTACCTTTTTCATGTTTACATGGATGGAGCTGGAACATATTCTTCTTAGTAAAGTATCTCAATAATGGAAGAAAAAGTATCCAATGTATTCAGCCCTACTATGAAACTAATTTATGGCTTTCACATGAAAGCTATAACCCAGTTATAACCTAAGCATATGGGGAAGGGGGTGAGGGAGGAGAGGGAGTGGGGAGGGGGGTGGAGGGAGGGTGATTAGTGGGATTACACCTGTGGTGCATCTTACAAGGGTATATGTGATACTTAGTAAATATAGAATATGTCTTAACACAACAACTAAATGCCAGGAAGGGTATGTTAACCAGTGTGATGAAAATGTGTCAAATGGTCTATGAAACCAGTGTATGGAGCCCCATGATCACATTAATGTATACAGGTATGATTTAATAAAAAAAGAAAAGAAAAAGACTCTGTCTCTACCAAAAAACCAAAGAACAAAAACACAGGCAGTGTAGTTTGTTCCTGGAATGCAAAGGGCATTATTCGAATTATTAGCCCTCATTACAGGAGCTACAATCATCATCTTTATAGATGATGAAAACTGGTCTCATAAAGACTCAGTTACTTGCCAGGTCAAGCTGCAAAGTGACTGCTTCCTTGACTCCAGGTCTGCTTATCTCCAAAGTCATTCTCCCTCCTCTGAGGAAGAGGCAAGTGGAGGTGGAAACTTGGATGGAAAGCCCTAGGCACCAACACAATTCTTCAGTTCACCCTAATGTCCCCCTCTCACAAACCTACACCTGCAGTTCTGACCTCGAAAGGAGACTTTCCAAGCCAGTGACAGCTCATTGGTTTCCCCTTTTCTTGTCTTTGTTTGTCACTTCCTCTCTGCTCCCTAATGCTCCCCTCTCTCTCCATCCTCATGCCCTTCCTTCTATCCATTCAATTTTATGGAGACAAAAGCGCCACCTATTGGCCACTTTGCACGTGATTGGAGCGGGAAATCACTGGAAAGATGCCAGGGTCCATTTGGATGTTATTTGGACTAGCAGGGGCCTCTGGTGGCTGAAAAACACTTGCTCCGGTGGGGAACCTCCCAGCCCTCCCTGATCTTCCATCCTTCCCACTTCTTCTTGGCAGCTCTTGGTAGTGGCACCACTGCAGAGGAGCTTGCAATGGAGGTGAAATGAGTGGTCCTAGGTAGACAGAACTGATGTACTCTGTTAAGAGGGAAATAAAGGAAAGGATGTTTGGCTGGGGGGCAGAAAAACTGAGATCTAATCCCAGATCAAACACTTAAGCCCTTTCCTCTCTTTGCCCTTCATAGTAATTACTTTCCAAGCACCTAGATTTTCCCAGGCTCTATTCTCCCAGGAGGTGGACTCAGAGAAGTCAAATGTTGGTGGATGAAAAGATAATGTGCAAAACACTTTACGGAATGAGAGATCTCCTTGGACACTCACCAGTTCTAGCCTGTCTTCATCCCTGCCTCAGTCTCTTCTGATAACTGGGAGAATGTGCCCTATCCTCTCTTCCTGGGTGGGGATGGGCTTTGCAACTACAAAATCATTGTAATGGTGGGCCATAATTTACTACTCTGCCCAACTTGGGACCTCCCAAACAGGGCCTAAGGCTTCTCTACTCTATTGTCTCCCTTCATGGACAGCCTGGCCAGAGCTGGCCACACTTGGACTTTGGTCTGAACTTCCCATTGCCTGGAGGCTGGACTTGGGGTTTAGGGAGTTGAGGAGGAAAATTAGAAAAAAGAGGCCCGGCACAGTGGCTCACACCTGTAATCCTAGCACTCTGGGAGGCCGAGGTGGGTGGATTGCCTGAGCTCATATGTTCGAGACCAGCCTGAGCCAGAGCAAGACCTCAGCTCTAAAAATAGCTAGATGTTATGGTAGTCGCCTGTAGTCCCAGCTACTTGGGAGGCTGAGGCAAGAGAATCACTTAAGCCCAGGAGTTTGAGGTTGCTATGAACTGTATGCCATGGCACTCTACCGAAGGTTACAAAATGAAACTCTTGTCTCAAAAATAAATAAATAAAAATAAAAATAGAAAAACTATCCAGGTTGTTGTGGTGGGTGTAGTCCCAGCTACTTGGGACTGGGGCAAGAGAATCTCTTGAACCCAAGAGTATGAGGTTGCTGTGAGCTATGATGTGACAGCACTCTACCAAGGGTGACAAAGTGAGACTCTGTCTCAAAAAAAAAAAAAAAAAAAAAAATTAGAAAAAAGAGGGCTGGACCTTGCTAGAGGGAGATGTAGGCCCTACTCTGGGCATTGATCTGACCCCCTGAATTGTGAAGGGGCTGGGGACTTGTGGACCATTCATAGGAAGGCTTCCCAGAGAAGGTAGCCTGGGGGTTTGAAAAAAAGGAGGGAAAGAAAACAAAGAAGAACAAAAAAAAAAAAAAAAAAAAAAAAAAGAAGAAAAGGAGGGGAGAGTCTGCTGCTCCAGTTCCTATGAAATCCCTTCTTGCAGTCTGATGCCTGTCTAGCCTGACAGACTGAAAAAACTGACTACTTCAGGGAGCAAGCTGAAGACAAAGGGGGTGGGAACAGAACAGGAGAGAAAGGCAGAAAATGTAAAGTCCTTGATAGCAGACTTCCGAGGTCCTGCTTCATTGCCTGATGGGCTGCTGGGAGACCTTCACAAGCACCCAGGAGATCTAGTTCTCACATCCCCTGCCTTCAACACTTACAATGCCCATGGAAAGTCTAGTCTGGTGGCTCCTGCCTATAATCCCAGCACTTTGGGAGGCAGAGGTGGGAGGATCACTCGAGGCCATGAGTTCGAAACCAGACTGAGCAACAAAGTAAGATCTCATCCCCCCTCCCCCCAGAAGCACCTGTAGTCCTAAGCTACCAGGAAGGCTGAGGCAGGAGGATCACTCAAGCCCAGGAGTTTCAAGTTGCAGTGAGTTTCAAGGGGATGACTCCCCTGCCCTCTAGCATCAGCAGCAGAGTGAGACCCTCTCCCCAAAATACAATCAGAAGCATATATTTTGCAATATTTTATATCTTGATTTTTGTTTTTAGTAAAAAAATGTATCTTGGACCTCTTTCCAGGTCAGTACGTGAAGAACTTCTTTATTCTCTTTTACACAGTGTAATACTACTATTCTCTTCTTTGGATGTTCCATTATTTGCTTAACCAGTCCACTGGTGGACATTACACAGTTTCTAACTTTTCCACATTCCAAACAGCACTGCTTAGCAGACCTTGTGCATATAGCATATCATATGTGTGCAGACGTATCTGCAGGAGAAATCCTTAGAAGTGGATTTCCATGCAGCTCTTGTCAGGGCACCAAGCTCCCTGTGTGGTCACATTGGCTCTTTTGGTACCAGTCTCCTTTTATTTCTCAAAGGTCCCCTTGGTGACCATAGTCAGAATTTCACCTGCTCACAGCCCACTGCCCTCTTCTGCAGGACTTCCCATCAGAGTCTGTCACCAGAGCCCCTCCTCAGGTGTTTTGGCCTCTGTCTCTGGGAGACAGAGTCTCGGCACTAACTATTCCCATCTTTGGTGGGGTCTGTGTCCTGGTTGTTGATCTGTCCAGAGTGATGGCTTCTTGTACCTTCTAGCCCCTGAATGCTGGGTGTCAGTGGCAGGCACAGAGAACTAATTTTAGGACCTGCACTGTTCAAGCCCCAAAGCTGCCTGCCCATCACTGCCGTCTCCTTGCCAGACCCCTGATTGGGCTCCTTTTTTCTGACCACAATGTACTGTTCTAAGATCTCTTCTACCACCTCAGATTTCCCATTTCATTGCCTCTAACCCCCCAGATGTGAGTGGCTCCAGATTTCTGAAAGGAGTATCAAGCACAGCCTCTTGTGACAGGCCATGCATGTGTGTGACTATAGCTTCCCCTGTGATGTCAGCTCATATAGCAGTTGGTGCCATTTGGGGATGATGGGTGGGAGCAACTCCAGGGACATTACAGAGGAAGAGATGAGGAGGAGCCTGTTCTGGCAGGATCTGAGGGGGCTGGGCAGGGCAAGGCCATGCAATGACATGATTATTATTGCCATAAATGGAAACTGCTCATATTTAGAATTGTGGACAGTAGTTAGAAGCCCTGATTCCAGAGCCAGATTATCTGGGACAGGGGAGGCACTTCTGTCAGATGAAACTGGGATCCTGGGAGAGGCAAGGGCACTCCTGAGGTCACACAAAGAGGCAGGGGCAGGGGTGGAAGTAGAGGCAGGCCCTATTGCTCCTCTCCAGCTGCAGGAACAAACCAATGGGAAGTGCATTCTCTGGGCAGGATGGAGCAGGCATCCCTGAACATGCCAAGGTCGGAGAGGGGGTGAGGGACCTCACTGAGGCATCCTGACTACTAGGAGACTGCTAGGTCTCCAAAGTCTCCTTGAGGTTGCAGGCCAAGAAATTTTTTCACTCCCAGGCTCCAACCCAACTTTCTGGATACTTTACAAATGAGGAAACAAATGCTTAGAGAGAGTATTTTTCTGAGACTAGTGAGTGAGAGGAACATAATCTGAACTCAGCTTTAAGACCTGAACTCTTTCTGCTGCACCTGATGCCTCCAACATTCCTACTCAGTGATGACCCAGACTCTACTCAAGCACTTCCAGTGACAGGAATTCACTACTATTAAGGTAACCTATTGCATCTCTGAGGGACAGCCCTTGCATGGGGTCACAGAAAGTGAGCCTCTTTACCATTTTCTGGGTCCCTTTTCCCTTGGTCGCTGTGCCTCAGATCAACTCTGTAGGGATTTGGAGAGGGCAATTGAATTAAACTTTTATTTCCCAGGCTTCACTACCCCAGACCTTTCCTGTGCGTGCTTCACTACCCCATCCCTTCCTGTAATAATTAGGGTTAGGTTCAGTTGCAAGTGACAGACTGTCCTCTTTCCTGCCAATCCCCACATCAGTGGCTTAGACAAGATTGAAGTTTATTTCCTTTTCACATAAAAGTCTGTGCAGGCAGTTCAGAGTGGTATGGCAGTTCAGTGGTCTCAGCGACCCAGGATTCTTTTCTTTTGTGACTCTGCTCTTTGTGCAATTCAACTCAACTAGCAGAAATTCAACTCAGCCTAGTTTAGTAAGGGGAGAGATTTCTTTCTTTTGCATATCTGGAAAGTCTAAGAGTTCTAGTTTCAGATAGAGCTGGGTCCCAGGATTCAAATACTGTTATCAAGGCTCTGCTGTTTAGGCCATTTCCCTCTGTGCATGAGCTTCAATGTTAAACCACACTCTCCACATGGCAGGAAAGACAGTTTCTGGCAGCTAAGCCTGGAGTCTATCTTCAGATCCCAAACCAGAAATAGTCCTCCAGAGTCCCAGAGTTCATGTATCCCATAGTCTATACTCATGTATCTCCAAACCCATGCTTCATATATCAAATCATGTAGAAGGAGTCAATGGCTCAGCTGAGGTCACTTACCACTGCCTGGATCAATAGTGTGGCCTTGGACTTGCAGTGCTATATTGCCGAGAACTGCCTCTTGGCTTTTAGGGGTAAATGTGGGGATGGGGAACACAAATTGGACAGCTACCATTAGGATCACATGGAACACAGGAAGGGAGATTTCCTTTTGTGGGGTTAGGATACCTCCAAACTGCAAGCAAGTTCAGCTCATCACATCAAGGAGATTGAGTTTCGTCTTACAAGCAACGAGGAACCCCTGAAAGATTTTAACAGGGCTCAGTCTGGCAGCTAGTTTGATTGTCACAACCACTTTATTTATTTTTAATTTTTATTTTTTTTAATTTTTTTTTAATTTGGTTCTGTTCTTTTTTTTTTTTTTTTCTTTTTTTTTGATGTTTTTGGCCAGGGCTGGGCTTGAACCCACCACCTCTGGCATATGGGGCCAGCGCTCTACCCCTTTGAGCCACAGGCACCGCCCAGACACAACCACTTTAAAAGACACAAGAGGCAGAAGAGCATGAGAGACAAATCCAATGACTGCTGGCTGCAGCCAGGAACCATGGATGACTGTATCTGATAGGGAGACGTGTTCTCCTCCTGGAGTGGGGGAACTGAGGGAAGAGAAACTCTGTTCTCAGAGCACACATACTTCTATTAACAATCAAAGCTACTGGCTTGGTGCCTGTAGCTCAGCAACTAGGCACCAGCCACATACACCAGGGCTGGGAGCTGGCAGGTTTGAACCTGGCCTGGGCCGTCCAAACAAAAATGACAATTACCAACAACAACCAAAAAAATAGCCGGGTGTCGTGGTGGGTGCCTGTAGTCCCAGCTACCTGGGAGGCAAGAGAATCGCTTAAGTCCAAGAGGATGCTGTGAGCTGTGATGCCATGGTACTCTACATAATGAGACTCTGTCTCAAAAAAATAAAAAAATCAAAACTACCTCTCTGGGAAGTCCCAGACAGAGGGAAAGATACTTCATATCATTCATTCCTTCATTCATGTACTCAGATATCTCACGTTGAGCACCTACAGTGATTGATAATGATGATGGGAAACATTTTTTGAGCTCTTTCAAAGTTTTAGGCACTGGGCTAAGTGCTTCATCTCATTTAATCCTCATACCCTAATGAGGTAAGTAAAATTATTATCCCCATTTTGTAGAGGAAAGATAAAGATGAAGGAAGGCAATATAATCCCTGTTTTTTCTCAAGGATCCCACAGTCTACCATCTACCAACTGGAAAACAAATCATAACATGGGACTAAGTGCTTTATTTATTTCTGAGACAGAGTTTTACTCTGTTGCCCTGGATAGAGTGCTGTGGCATCATAGTTCACAGCAACCTCAAACCATTGGGCTTACAGGATTCTCTTGCCCCAGCCTTCCAAGTAACTCCCAGTAAGGCTGGGACTATAGGCACCAGCCACAACACCAGGCTAGTTTTTCTATTTTTAGTAGAGTCAGGGTCTCACTCTTGCTCAGGCTGGTCTCCAACTCCTGAGCTCAGGTGATCCACCCACCTTGGCCTCACAGAGTGCTAACAGTGATTACACTTGTGAGTCACAGTGCCCAGCAGCTAAGTGCTTTAGGAACACAGAGGTGGGCCTATTGCAGTCTGATGTGTGGCATGTTATCAGGGCAAGCATCTTATAAACTTTCTGGTTAAAATAGACCAAGAAGGATTAAGAATAGGCTAGGCAGAAGGAGTGAGCCACATGCAAAGGTGAAGAGGTGAGAAAGAGTACATCAGGTTTGTGTGGAGTGCAGGCATTGGAGGTAAGCTGGACAAGCAGGTAGCAGCCATGCTGCCTGCCAGGCATCCTGTGCAGACAAGCACACTATATGTAGAAAGTGAAGCAGCCAGGCTGCTGGGCAGGTATCACTGGGACCTCATCCAAATTACAGGCAAACCACCCTCTCAGTTTCTCCTTTAATTCTGTAATTGCAAGCACCAGAAGGCCTCCTCCTGTAGATCTGGGGTTTCAGGGGTGCCCTCTGGGTATGTATTAGCCGGAGTTGTTTCTTAGCCTCTCCTCCCCTCGGGGCTGAGGAAGGGTGGATGGAGGACGGTAGAATTTGCTGGTGTTGAATCTGTTCCCAGCCCTGTATACCTGCTGATGTAAGATACTCAGCCAACCCCTGATATTTGGAGCCCTTATAGGAACTTGACCTAGGACTGGGGAAAGAGTTTGATCTCTCAGCACAGCTCTGTCCTCCCTGTCTTCCTTACTGCTGCATCCTGGAGCAGAGACCACCTCCCTGTTCCCTCCTGCATTTCTCCCCTCCTATGACAAAACTCCCCGACTTAGGCCTCATATGAATTCAAAAGGAGCTATCCCCCTAATTACCTGCTCCCCATTGAGGTGAGGAGAAAGCTGGGGGGAAAAAGAATACTAATAATACTAGAGTTTTAGTTTCACTTCTGCTATCAATTTATCCTGTGACCTTACCCTCTGTCTAGGTCTCAGTTTCACCAACTAAGAAACAAGCTTTGAAAATCTACAATCCAATTTTGTGATAAAAGACTGTAGTCTTTATTTGCTGGTTGGGTGGGGGACAGCACAGCGGTAGGCAATGCAAAGGGTGGGGAGAGCAGATTAATGGGCTCTTTGGAGAAGAGAGAGGCAGGAAGCAGGTTGAATGCAGTGTGGTGGTGGAGCGCTGGAGTCAAGTTCAGGCCTTAGCTTTTGGGAGCTCAGAGCAGGAAGAGGGGAAGATTGGTTTGGTTCTCAAGAGAATAGCTTAAGCCCAATAGTTGGAGGTTGCTGTGAGCTGTGACACCAAGGCCCTCTACCCAGGGCGATAGCTTGAGACTCTGTCTCAGGAAAAAAAAAAAAAAAAGGCTTCCTTCTGGATTAGGCCGGATTTAAGCAAGAATTGAAGCACGAGAACAGGTTGGAAAAGGAAGCGCACGTGAGGAAAGAGTGGCGTCCGACGTTAGGATTCTCTGATGACTTGCCAAAGGGGTGGAATGGGAAATGGATGGGGAAAGGGTGCTTTGGTCTCAGACCTTGTCCACTAGTTCCTGACTCTTTCCGTGGCTACGAGATTCCTCCAGAGGTCGCTGTTTCCTAGGAATCCGCCACTAGAGTCCAAAGCTCCAGCCGGTCCCCTAGCTCTGCTTCTACAAGGCTTTTGCGGTTCCGCACCAGTCCAGAGGATACAGAGACCCGACGATATTTCTCCGCCCCTGTGGGGACTTAAGGTTAGCGATTTACCCTGTCTGGGACTTGGAAGGTGGTGGGGGAGGTAGAGAGAGAGACAAATGAGCGTACACAGGGAGACGGTACAGCTACATGTCTTCTCTCCTGCCCCTCCTTGCCCCAATTCAGGGCCCCAGGAGGGCATTCTGTTCCAGAGGAGCCACTGCTCTAGCAGGAGCGTGTAATTCATTAGAAAGGAGGCCGCCACTCTAGTCATCCTGGGTGTCCCGTGGCGTCATCTCTGCACACACTCCACCCTCTCCCCGCCAGTCACAGACTCCTACCAAGGCGCGTACCTTCCTACCCCAAGTTTGAAATCCCCAGGTCACAGCGCTTCAGGGCTCGAGGAAAAGCTTTGAGTATGGTGGCGAGCCGTCCAGAGCAGTCCCAGGTCTCTCCCGCTCTGCAGACACAGCCTGAGTTCGGGAGGGGAGGACACACGACTGGCGCTAGTCGCGCTGGGGTGTACTCGGCCACACACAGCTACTGCAGTCCAGAGGGCGGACACAAAAAGGACCGAGGAACCCACAAGAGCATACTTAGACCCGCTCTTGGAAGCGTCTCTCCATAACCTGACCCGGAGCTCGCGCCCAAGGCCAGGCGGTTTTTGAGCGGCGCTGTTTTCACTCTCTCCAGAGCCACAACCCTTTTCCCACGAACAAGAGTCGTCAGGCTCCACAGCTCGCTGTCTCAAGTGCTGTGCAATGCTCCAGTCCTGGCTGTTCAGATGAGCTCCCCACTACGTAATGGGGGTGGGGTGGAATGGACCAGCCTGAGAGGGGACAGTGGCCAGGAGTAATGGGAGGAAAGAAAGATGAAATTCAATTCGTAGTCTGGAACTTTGCCTCGCTGAGATGTGAGGAGCAGAGGTGCCAGGCCCTTGTATCTTCGAGCCTGGGGTGGATAGGTGGGCTGTGGGGGTAGGGGGTGAAGGCGACAAGCTGGAATCTGTCATTCCTGTGCCTGAGAAGCTGCGCTACCTGAGGTCTGACCCTGCTGATCACACGATCTGGATTCCCACCCACCCGCCCTCCTCCCGGGCCAAGGGAACTGACAGCCCCAGAGCAGGCGAAGATCCGGGTGGAGATGTATTGAATTAGGCTAGAAAAACCTCTGGCTCCAGAGCGGCAGCCCCTACCGGAGTTGAAGCGCCGGCTTCACCGCTTTCCCAGAGGCTGGCTAAGTTTGTTAATAAAATTAGAGAAGTGTCCGGCAGCACAGAGCCCCCTGACCAGTTCAGGCCTCTCCTTGCAGAGCACCTGCGTGGAGGGCCAGACCCTCGCGCTCGGAGAGCTCAAACCACCGAAAGGCCGCGCGTGATCGCTAGGCGCTGCGACTCCGGACGGGCTGCGTTTCTAGCTGGTGCCGCTTTTTGCCGATTTCAAGATTGACGAAATTATACTCGCATAATCGCCAGAGGGCTCTCCTTTCTCCCAGCACAGAACTGCTACTTTACAGGGACTCTAAGAGGGAGGGAGAGTTGGCCTGACCCGCCGACAGCCTATACTTCTCGATAAACAACAACTTCTCACTGGTTATCCAAACATTTTAGAGCAGAAAACCTCAAACAGGCACTCCCCTCAAACGCTGCCTCCCAGTTGTCGCGGCTACCCAAGAAAGGTGGCCAGGCAGTCAGGCAGATGAGGGAGGAGGCCACAGGGGCTGCAGTCTTTCCTGCTTGGAGGCTGCCACAGGTGGGTGCCGGCTTCCGGGCTTCTAGGAAAGCTTCCAAGTTTTCCAGAGGGAGGGACGCGCTCATGAGGGTTGCGGACACTGCTGAGGGCACTTAAAAGACTGAGCCTGAGGGTAGGAAAGGCAAGAAGGGATTGTTGGGGGTGGGGAGAAGCGAAGAAAACAGGGAATCCTCCCAGCCCCCAGTGCACCTACTGCTGACACTATTTAAAAGAAATTGGATTGGAACCTTGGCAATTTATGGCAGGGGTGAGAGGCTACCACAAACCTCCCTCTTCAGAGTGGAGCTCCGTCAGGGGAGCAGAGTTATTTGGATAAACAGAGAAGTTCTAGGCTGGGAGCCTGGACACCTACGTGTGTCCACCCCAACTTTGTGTCCACCCCAACTTAAGGCCTCTCAAAAACCTGACAAGCAACATGATTTCCTGGGTCTTAATTTCCATTTCTGTAAAAGTATGTGTGAGAAGGGTCTGGATGATTCCTTAAGATCTAGGATGACATCATGCCACTCAAGCCTGAGTAACAAAGTGAGACTCTGTTTAAAAAAAAAATTGTCCCACTTCTAGCCTGCAGAGGAGAGGCTGGAGGCTCTGTACTCCCTTCCTCCAAGGTGGGTCTCACTAGCAACCAATGTACATCTGGCCCAGGCAGAGGCTCAGCTGGCTGCTGCAGCTGCTCTGTAGAGCTTTTCGTGTGAAGCATTAGAACCAGGGAATTTGGGCAGCAAATGCCTCAACAAGTCTTATCCAGGAGTTGGGTGAGGGAATGGAGTCTGGGGAAGCAGGAGAGTGCTGGCAAGGAGGGAAGCTACTGATTTCCATTGGCCATTTTAGAAATGAAGACATTCAGAAGGTGAAATGGCATAAGATGATGACAATATTGTTTTTCTCTCCACTTGTTTAGGCACTAGCAGAGTTGAGCTGGGTTGGAGTCAGTGTGTGGTCCGTGGTGTAGGGTACCTATGAGTGGGGTTCTGGAAGTGTGAGAGAGATACCCATGTAGTAAACAGCAAGCTTGAGGTATGTGCAGGGTGCCAAGTAAAGTAAGTCTAGCAACTCTAGGTATGTCAATTTATCTGGACACAAATAAGACATGTCTTTCCAATGCCTTCTTATTTTCTTCTGGAGGTCCCAGAAAAATCTGAATCCCAGGGCCACTAACTAATCCCTGTCTGATTTGCTGTCCACAGTTTGAGGACGGGGCCTTTACTTTTTTTTTTTTTTTTTTTTTAACTGAGGATAGTCTGCTTATGCAGATTCAGTGCACTAACGTGTATTCCCTTGGTCAGAGGTCCAGAGGGGGCCCAAGGGACTTGCTCTCACAGGATATGAGTAGGAGCAAACTTCCATCCCTTTCTGCTCCTAGCTTGCGAAGAGTGAGGATTCTGTGACAAGGGTTGCAACCCAGCCCTACTCCATCTCATAGTAGGAGCCTGGGTTACTCCTTTCCCCCTTCTTTGGGTCTCTATAACCCCCTCTGTGTAATGGGAGAGTTACCTTAACACTAGACTATTCTAATCCATAGATTAGAGGCTGCTTTAGGTGAAAGAGAGAATGTCATCCATCCTGACATTCACATGGCCAAGATACAGCCCTCTGGGGAATTACCTCCCACTCTGCTCTCAGCACTTATCTACAGGGGACCAGAGAGACTGAAGATGGCATCAGTAATCTAGTCAGTAACCCATTCCGGGGCTGGACCAGGGCTTGAGATCCAGGTGGAAAACTTCATGACCTCTAACCTCTTTCTGTCTCAGAGAACGGGGCCCCAAGAATCTGCAAAGTGCTCTCAATATCATCTTTATAAATAACCTCGAACATGGCCACTCTTACATATTAGTTACACAGTATGGGTTTTATAATTTCACAGGGGCATAAAAAGTTTAAGAAATTTGCCCAAGGTGACCGAGCTGGTAAATAGTGAGGACAGTACTGGAACCCTAGCAGCCTGACTCTAGGATCTCTACTCTTAACTACAACGCAGACCATGAAACTGAGGTTCAGAAAGGGAAGTTACCTAATTAGAGTCTAGTGACAGCGGAGCACAGCTGGGACTCAGCTCGCATGCCCGAGCATGGGCCACTGCGCGGCGCTGTGGGGTACAGCCAACTATCCGCTCTTGTCCGGTCCGGAGCCCATCACCCCTTTCACACCCCTGAGATTGAAATGGGCTCAATCTATGTAGAAGGCGCTCATTCCTGGGTCCTGGAAGGAGGCCAGAAAAGAAAGGGGCCTGATAGGCTGGGCAGGAGCCCGGTTGGCAAGAAAGAGTGCACAGGACCAAACTTACACAAGATCCTGAGAGATAAAGGCAACTCTGGCCTGGGGCTGAGGTCAGTGATCATTGAGAGAGGAGGGGGGAGCGCGGAGACGGGATCCTGCTGCTTGCCTGTAAAGCCTACAAGTCTGGCAGTCAGAAAGGTGGGAGGGCAGTCCTCAGTGCAAACACGGGTAGGGGTAAAGGGAAATTAAGCGAAGGATTCCCAGACTCATGAATAGACACCCAGACAAATGCCGTTACCAAAGGAAAAGGAGGCAGAAATTCACAGAGGGTGAGACAGAATCAAAGATAGACAAATGGATACCAAGACAGGAAAAAGACGGAGTACGCAGCACCTGGCCGCGGGAATGCGACTGCAGAGCCGCACAGAAACTTCGGGGAGGAGACCTTGAGCAGGGGCGCACTCCCTGGGTCTCCCCAGGAGATGGGTGGCGTGCCCCTGGCCTTGGAGGGCAGAAGGGTACAGTCAACATCTCTCACCTCTCCGAGGCCCGAGGCAGCTCCAAGTTTGCTCCTCGGGATCACTCAAGTGCTTCTCTCTCTTAGGCCGGAAATGCTGGGTTTCTGCGGTCCCCGGCTCGCCCCGTTCTGGCGGTATAAGTCCCGGAGTCTCAGGCTCCCCCTTGCGCTCCAACTACGTTTCGGCCTTGGTGGTCCGGGAGCCGCCTTCGGGAGAAGAGTGGGGGCTGTCGCCGCTTATCCGGGCTCCAGCAGGCTAACGCCACCTCCAGGAACTGAGCGCAGTTTAGGAGGAGGCAGGGAGCAAAGGGTTTGGGGTAACAGCGGTGAAACGGAGGACCCGCCTCCAACCACCTAGCCCAGTTCCCGCGGCGGAGACGGTTTGTTCCCGCTGGGTCCCTAGACTGAGGCTCTTCGCCCGCCCCCTCCCGCCCCGCCCCACCCTACCCTAACTCACCCCGCCCAGGGAGCTCCGCCCCAGGCCCGCGGTTCTTCCGCCTTAGAAAGCGCTAGGCGGGAGGGGCCAATCCCCCAACCCCACCACTCCCAGCGAAGGCCACCACTCCCAGCGAAGGGGACAGGGGACCGAGATCCGCCAGGGTAAGGGGTGGCCTCAGCTCCTTCCGTTGGCGCCCCGGGTGCAGTTCCCAGCTCGCTCTACCGGGAAAGCAGGGAGCCTTCAGTTGGGTGCGCACTGGAAGGAGAAAGCGGCAGAGCTGGGTCACCAGGGGGCGCTGCGGAGCCGGGGGACACCCCTCCCTGCCAGCCTCAGTCCCCCGCCCCCTCCCCGCCCGCGCGCAAAACACGCTTGCCCCAGAGGCAGGGCGGCCGAGCCGGAGCCGCGGCCGGAGCGGAGCCGGAGAGCGGCGGCGGCACCATGACCCTGGGCAGCTGCTGCTGCGAGATCATGTCCTCCGAGAGCTCCCCGGCCGCGTTGTCCGAGGCCGACGCAGACATAGACGTGGTGGGCGGCGGCAGCGGTGGGGGGGAGCTCCCAACCCGCTCCGGGCCCCGTGCCCCCCGGGACGTGCTCCCCCACGGCCACGAGACTCCCCCGGAGGAAGCCGAGGCAGACGTAGCAGAGGACGAGGAGGAGTCGGGTGGCTGCTCAGAGGGCGAGCCTCGCGCTCTAGCGCCCCGGGGGGCGGCGGCCGCAGCGGGAAGCCCAGGGCCAGGCGCGGCCGCAGCCCGAGGCGCGGCGGGGCCAGGGCCGGGACCGCCGTCGGGGTGCGCGGCGACGCGGAGCCCGCTAGTGAAGCCGCCCTACTCATACATCGCGCTCATCACCATGGCCATCCTGCAGAGCCCCAAGAAGCGCCTGACGCTGAGTGAGATCTGTGAGTTCATCAGCGGCCGCTTCCCCTACTACCGGGAGAAGTTCCCGGCCTGGCAGAACAGCATCCGCCACAACCTCTCGCTTAACGACTGCTTTGTCAAGATCCCCCGAGAGCCGGGCAACCCGGGCAAGGGCAACTACTGGACGCTCGACCCGGAGTCGGCAGACATGTTCGACAACGGCAGCTTCCTGCGGCGCCGCAAGAGGTTTAAACGGCAGCCGCTACCACAGCCGCATCCACACCCGCATCCGCACCCAGAGCTGTTGCTGCGTGGCGGGGCCGCGGCGGCTGGGGACCCTGGCGCCTTCCTGCCGGGTTTCGCTGCTTATGGTGCCTATGGCTATGGCTATGGGCTGGCCCTCCCAGCCTACGGCGCACCCCCGCCGGGGCCGGCCCCGCATCCGCATCCACACCCGCACGCCTTCGCTTTTGCTGCTGCAGCCGCCGCTGCCCCTTGCCAGCTGTCGGTTCCCCCAGGCCGCGCTGCTGCTCCTCCACCGGGACCTCCGACGGCCTCGGTGTTCGCGGGCGCGGCATCGGCCCCAGCCCCTGCGCCTGCCCCAGGGTCAGGCCCGGGCCCCGCAGGCCTGCCCGCTTTCCTGGGTGCAGAGCTGGGCTGCTCCAAAACCTTCTACCCTGCGTCCCTGAGCCCTCCAGCGGCGGGCACTGCGGCCAGTCTGTCGACCGCACTTCTGCGCCAGGGACTCAAGACGGACGCAGGCTGTGCTGCAGGCAGCGGGAGCTCCGGGGCAGGACATAGGCCTTCCTTCTCTATAGACCACATAATGGGCCACGGTGGCAGTGGCGGTGGCGGCGGGACAGCACCCCCGGGCAGTGGTGAGGGCTCCCCAGGACCGCCATTCGCGGCAGCCGCCGGTCCTGGGGGTCAAGCCCAGGTCTTGGCCATGCTGACTGCCCCGGCCCTAGCTCCTGTAGCGGGCCACATTCGCCTGTCGCATCCTGGGGACGCACTTCTGTCCTCAGGGTCCCCGTTTGCCAGCAAAGTCGCCGGCCTCAGTGGCTGCCATTTCTGACCCCAGCGGGCTCAGGGTCGGTTAGGCCCGCACTCAGCTTCCCCTGGAGCTCCTGCGGTCCCAGCGGAACTCAGGGAGTCTATTTATGAAGAGTCTGCAGACCTTGGACCGGCGTGCGTGGCTTGACACTTCAAGCTTCACGCTGGGAATCTCGCTGATAGTTAGGACGAAGTGGGCTCTATCGCTCAGGGCGAGGCCCGGGTCTTTGCATGAAGAGGTCGCAAGCCAAGATCCCAATCCAGTTTGAGCAGTAATAGAGAGGGGAAGCCTTCTTTCCCCCCCTCCCCCCCAGCCTCTGCACCTCTCTGGCAGCGCAGAAGAATGCATTCCCGGAGCGATGCCTGCCCCAGGCCCTGCTGATTTCGACAGAAACACCAACTGCGCTGAGAGGTGTTCCTTTCTGCCTCTCCTCCTCACTACTTCTCCGACTTTGAGACTCACCTTGTCCAATTATAATTTAAAGACATCTATTATCCGCGTTGTGCTTAAAAGAAAAGTTCATCCTTTTTTTTTTTTTTTTTTTTTTTGCTGTTCTTCAAGGAAGTTCGTTTCCTCTGAAATCTAAACCGGTGTCTACACAGGCGGAACTGAATGGAGAGGTGAAATGGGGATCTTCACAATCCCTGCAGAAACCCTGGATCCCACTCCACTTAGGAAAATCCTTTCTCTTTTGTGTTAGGGTGCTTTAAAAGTAACTTTCTCCCTTTTCCGTGGCCGGCTGGGTCCAGCCATCGGATCCAGCAGCCCTCTCAGCATTCTGCTCTGTCCCTGGCTCTACCATATTTATTGAGGCTTAAAGGCAATGAGGTTGGGTGGGAGAGAAGGGTCTCGGCCGGGGACTGGAGAAATGGGGTGGGGTGGGCAAGGGCATACCCTGCGGCAGGGGTCCTGTAATTGTGTGTAAATATCTGTACAGCGGGCTGTCTCTCATTCTCTGTCCACTGGGTGTGCATTGATTTAGATTTCTCTACTGTGGGGAGGCTGTGAAATCATCTGATGGTTTGTGCAGAAGAAAGGGAAAAAGCCTGTCTCACTCCCATCCGGATTGGTGTCAATTGAATAAATGTGTGTGAACTTCAGCAGTCACCAGCTCTGTTTGCCTGTACTCCCTTATCCCTTTTGGGGGCTCTCTCAGAAGACCCTTTGCTCCCCAGCAGGGGGTGGTAAGGAAATGCCCCTGGGCAGTCCAGGCTGGCAAAGAAGGGCTGTGACTCCTGGGATACCAGGTGCACTTCTGTTTTGGCCTTCAGCTATTGATGAGACCAAGTCTCTGGGAGGACTGTGCCCCCTCCCCCCCACTGGCACTTTCATTTTCGATCTGCTCCTAAGAAGTTTTTGCCTGGAATTTGGCAGAGGGGTTGTGTTTCAAATGTACCTGAGGATTCTCATCTCCTTCGGTTAAGATTTTAGTGTGGTAGATGTGGGTGCTAAGTACTCATGAATACTATCCCCACTAAGTACAATTCAGTTCGAGCTGGATATGTCTCCCGATGTCTATTCTGTATGGCTCCTTGTGTGGGACTTTTATGGGGCTTGTAATTTGTTTTTGTGTTTGGGTCAGCATGTGTATCCTTTCTTTTTGTCTTTTTTAATGAATTGTATTTCAGGGTATCTTTGTTTTATTTCTGTGTATGTCTGTGAACATGTGTGTGTTTGTGATTCTCAGTCACCATTACTGTCTCTAGGAAAAGAGGGGCTTCTTCTTGGCCACTGTAGGGCCTTTGGACCTCCCTCTCCTGTTCCAACATGTGCCAGAGTGAAACTGGGGGTTGTAAAACTTTTCTTTCCTGCCACCAAGAGGGTTAGCCGTGCATTATGAGCTGAAGGAGAGAGTCAGTGCAGTTTCACTCTGTTAGGGTAAAACTTCCCATCCCTTGATCCAGGCTCATGGCCGGAAGCCCCAGTTCAAATCAATTGGTCTATTCCAGTCTTCCATAAGCCCATCAAACCTCCCAGCTCTGTGCTGATGTCTGGGAATCCCAATGGCCAGGAGCACAAGTGAGTTGGGTGAGTAGCGATGCTTCGGGTGAAGGAAAGATGGTTGCTTATCTCTTTTCTTAATAAATTCCAGGTAAGATTATAGGTGAGAAAGGGAGAAATGTCTGCTGATACCGTGCAGCCTTCACAGAAAACAAACATATGCTGAGGGCAAGGGTTGAGAGATGAAGTGACAGGGAGACAGGAAGAAGAAGGCAGGGTTAGAGGCCCAGATCAGAGAACTTGAGAGGGTTGGGCCACACAGGCCCCTTTAGCTAGGATCCCGCAGCTAGAAATGGGAAAGCAGGCAGAGGTAGAGGACAGAGTCCCCTACAGAAAGAGGATCAGGATGAGGGTGGGAAGAATACACCAGAGACTGGAAAGGTTATTGGGACTCCCAGGTCTGCTCAACCTCTTTACTAGTGGAGGAGAGAGAAGGCTCAAAAATGCATACATATTAGTGAATACAGTCCCTCTCCCAGAAGTGAGGGACCGCTCTCCCTTACTGAGAGACTGTGGGAGCGGAAGGGAGGGCGGTTCAATGCAGTGGAACACCTTTCCCACCATTTTATGAAATGATTCAGGAGAAGTAAGGTTAGGTTCAGTGGTAAAAAGGGAGAAATATCTGCTGATACTGGGATAATGGTCTCTGGCTGGCTGCTTTGTTGATTTCTATTGCTCTGAGTTTGATTTCATTTCATTTGAGGAGGGGTGAATGTGATCTCTGTATGTGTGTGTCTGAGCCTGCATGTGCGTGTACGTGTGCTTTCAAGGAAGCGCTTTGTAGTTTCTTGATCTCATTTACCATGGATATATCACTCCCAGATATTTTAGGTCGGAGCTTTAAGTAGAAGATTTATGTAGTGGTTTTTCTTCTTTAGAAGAAAGAAAATTAAGTCAGCTAGGATTCATATCTGATATATAGATAGATAAGATACTTCCGCAGTTGCTCTCTATAGCAGAAGCAACAGACCCTTCTAGCTTCCTTAATGTGTCTTTGTGAAAGTGTGTGTGTGAGTTTACCGGAAAATATTGCGTGGTGTATGTGTGGAGGGTCCATATCGGGAAACAGTGGAAATAAGAGGATTGGGGAAGAAGAGTAAGATGTGTCATTACAGGGGGGCTCTCAGGGAACTTAAAGGCTCAGACCACAGTTTCCCAGTGGGTCAAAAAGGCCAGACCTGGGTCAGATATAATTATGGCCAAGGACTTAGGCTAGAGATAAGCCACTGATGCCCAACTGGCCTTGAAAAATACCCAGAAAGGGAATTGTCAAGGGAGCCCTGGAGGTTCCTCATGCTTAAGGCAGGGGTGAAGGGCGAGTATTTGGAATTCAGGACTCCTTTAGGTTGGCTTCACGGGGAACTTTTTAGGAGCTGGGAAGGGCTGATCTGCAAGCTGGACTGCAAAGACAAGGATTAGGGACTTGGAGGATTTCTAGGGTGGAGTCCTCCTCCCAGCTATTTTTTTTTCTTTCTCTAACCTGGAGGGGCTCAATGAGCGGCTTCCTCCCAACCTGTGGGTGTGTAGGGTGGATGTTCAATTTAAGGAGACTTAAGGGCCTGGCTTCTTAGGAGGAAAAATAGGCCCTCCCATCTGTATGGCTTCTGCGGTTTCCCTGGTTGCTTGGGTGGAGGCAGCTAAGGTGCTGCTCATGGCAGATCCCCACAATTGGTGACAATAATAAGAAAATATTCAGGGCACACCTTCATCTCTCGGAGGTGAGAAAAAAATGGTAAGAAATCGGCCTGGGGTTCAGAGAGTGCTGCTGAGAGCGGGCAGTTTAAAGGGGAAGAAAATTGGCAAATTTCACTGGTCAATTTCACCTCATTTCGTTCAATTTCGTTCAATTTCATTCCTTTTCATCCGGCGCCGGGAGGCCAGAGGCCACAAGGAAGGGGAGGAGGTCTTTCCGGGCAGAATTTCTCCCATCGTGAGGATTTACTTTCTATGGCTGTGAGGAACAGCCTTGATTCTCAAACTTTGACATACATTTTTCAGCTGCGGCTAAGAGCAGACATTTTATTTTATTGAAAGGTATTTGGTTTGGGTGATCGAAGCACATGGGTGAGAGCTCTCTGCACTTCTCTCTGGCAGTCCAATTAAAGCGGTTAATTCTTTTCACCGCTTATTCCTCCGAATCTTTCTTTCTTTCTTTCTTTCTCTTGGGGCTCTCCAGACCACCCAGAAGCCGGAGTTGAGGTGGGGGCGGACACTTCCCCTCTATATCCAATTTGTTCTCGCCACAGCGGGCGCGTCTTCGTGGTTACAAAGCGCCTGTTCCCTGATGACTTTTTTCCCCTTTTCAAAAACATTTCTTTCTCCTCCTTTCCACTAGAAACTCCCATACCCCCAGGCCCTCCACTCCTCCCTCTCCGCTCTGGTTTATTTAAACTTCGCCTGCTCCAGAGCCGCGGTAGCGCGCGCTTAATGAAGTTGAAGGCTCGGTGAGCCCGGGTGAAGAGGGTTTGGAATCTGTTGAAAGGGGCGTTTTGTGACACTGATTGGGGCGGGGGCGGGGGCAATCGCTGACCAGACAATGACCGTCCAGGCGGGTTTTCCAGCGCACAGGGTCAAGCGAATAAAGGCGCCGACGTTGTTTAAACGAGGCAAGAGAAAGGGAGAAAACATTTTGAGAGTGGAGTGTGCCTCGTAAGGTTTTGTGCTGAGGCTGTGTGTGGGAGGAGGCAGTTCTCCAGGGTCTTTGTGGACCGAATTCGGAGTTTACTTCGAACTGCGTGTATCCAGCCAGAGAAGCTAGGAGAGTTTGGGTTTGCGCCTAAATTATTCGGATAAGTGGTTCAAACGGTTAGGGCCTGGGGAGCCGTCCAGGAGGACCAACGAGGATAATGGGACCCAGCCGACATTTGTCCCTGGGGTTGGTGCTCTGAAGTTTCTGGAGAAATGTTGAAAAAACAAACAAAACAAAACAAAACTAGAGGTGGGCAGCGTTCTGACAGGGTAATTTAGACTCCTAAGCTTTTTGTCTATCAGGGTATTTGAGAGCAAAACAAGGGTTGATTGCATTTTCGGAGCGGAATTATTCTGTTCCTTAAGGTCGGCTTAGACACGTTCCTACAGAAATCCGTAGGGAGGACGGAGGTTCCCAGCTCTGGTTTGAGGAGCGAATTTTTCAGCCGGCTGGTGGGCGCGGCGCGGCGCGGCGCTGGGCGGAGCGGGCACCGCCTCCTGAAGCGCAGCGAGCGCGGCTCCCGAGGCTGTGGCCGCTCGGAGGCCCGGAGGCTTCGTTCTGCCCGGAGGCTTCGTTCTGCCCGGAAAGGAAAGCAGTTTCCTGCGGAGAGCCCAGCTGCTGGACTCCGCGCTGATACCCTCTGGGTTGTTTCCGACCCCGGCTCCGCTCCGGGCCTTGAGTCCTAGGTCCCTGCGGAGCGCTGCCTCTTCGCTCCATGCGGACTCTGAGCGGAAGTCTCTTGCTGTCAGGGACTTTCCCTGGCGGAGGGGTCTCCACCGGTGCCTTCCTCTCGGCACGCTAGCCTCCTCGTCAAAATTTTGACGTCCTGGAGAGGGTAACACAGTCTCAGTCTTACCGCCCCTCTATCCCCAGCACAGTTGTTTGGGGATTCGTGGCTCCCTAAGTGTGAGCACTCAGCTGCCGCTGTTGGGGTTCTGCGCGAAGCCGAGGCCTTGGCTGTTCTCACCTCTGGGACATTTCTGTTCGTGCAAGTATCTTTGGAATTGCGGTAGCGCGGATCTTAAGACCGCAAATGGCGAATTATTGGGAGAACAAAAAATTAAAATCTGTCACTTCGGTTTCTAAAAACCACTGTGGACTTGAAAGATATATTTCAAGTCATTGTGTAGATACTGTCAAACTACACGTGTGGGAGCGGAGAGTGGGGGACCGCTGAGGGTACGGGAGTGGACTTCATTGTTCAAGTTAATTTGCTGCAGCTTACAGAGGTCCCTAGCTTTGCACCCCCTCCCCCAGCAGGTGTCTGTGCCTCTGGGACTCCTAGGCTTAGACACCTCATCCCATTCAGATGCAAATGTGCTAGGTCCCCTCTGAGTGGGAGAAGTTCACCTTCTTACCCGCACTATAGCCCATGGCTTCCCTCGCGGTGCATATATCTCAATCTTGAGATAGGTCCTCACTTCCCTACGAGTTACCCCAGTCGAAGAGGGTAGCTAATGAGACTATCGCTTAACTTAGCCTTGGAGGGTCCTGAGAACCGGATTGCTGTATCTGCCGGAAAAGGGGCCCAGCACCTGTACTACCAATAGGGAGATTCGGGTCAGAGGGTTGGCGTGGTGGTAGCCAGCTTTGCCCAGTTCTCTAGGTCCTAGCTGCCCCAGCCAGCTGTGCTTTGTGTAGCCCCAGGTCAGTGGGAGGACCCAGGGGGTGAGAATCCTGAGTTTCTGTTTGCAAACCCCATGGGTCATCCATGTGGCAGTGACAGGGTAGACACCTTGGAAACCGCTTCAAGGTTCTGCTGCATCAGACCACCTCTCTGGCTTCTGATCTGCCTACTCCACACACACCTCAGTCCCTCAGTCTGTTTGCGAGACTTTGTGTAAAAAATGTGAGGTCATCCTTAGTGCTCACTTGCTGACCAGGAAGAGCTTTCCTTTCTAATCAGTTACCTGGTGAGTATTAAACACTGGGAAGTTAATATACCCCCATGCTCAGAGATCTCTTCCCTGTCTGGTTCCTTCCTTCCTTCTTTCCTTACTTTCTTCCTTCTTTAAATATTTATTGAGCACTTGCTATGTACTGGGCAGATGTTGGCAGATTTGTGTGCAGCAGACATCTGCTTAGAGTCATTACAAGCAGTCTAACTTGTAGTACAGAACCCAAGGAAAGGCAAAGCAATCTATTGTCACTGTATTTGAGGTAAAAAGAAAAGTTTGGTGTTTTCAGGGTTGACGCTGCAAATTTCAACTCTGATGGCTCCAGGTATCACAGGGGTCTATGACTGTGTGTGGGAAGGGATGGATATGTCAGACGACTGTGCTGAGGGGTATTTGTGAACGACTATATGTGCTACATACTGTACTCGTGACTGCATCACAGTAAGTCTGAGAATGTGGTGAGTCTCCTTGGGTGGTTTGGGCAGAGGCTAGAGAGATGAGGGTGGAGATAATAGGGTGGAATGGTTAGGAACGGGTTCCCAAAGAGTAGGGAGGAAGAGCCTGAGTTCTCAGCCTCTTCTTTTGTTTCTTAGCAAAGACTAGAAACTGTCCATCTTTTTCCAAGTTCCTTCCCAGCCTCAGACAAGCCTGGGAACACTGAGTGAAGCAAAGGTGTTAAGGGGTGCAGTGACTTGACTAGCAATGGAGAAGAATAACTGAAGTTTCCATTATCTGGTCTCAGAGGGGCTCTCTGGCCTGGAGCTGCCAATCTTGCCCCCTTCCAGCCTGTACTAAGGGACTTGGCTTGGCCCTGTGTGGCTTTGGAGACTTCCTTTCCATTTCTTCAAAACTGTCCTCCAACATCAAAGAGGCAGGTACAGATTGTAGAATCTGCAACACTGGAGTTTGCAGAGTATCCAAAGCTGATATCATTTGGGAAATAAGTCTAGAGAGGGGTGAGGGCTGAGGTTTGCCCAAAGTTGCTCAGCAGGATCCCGGATGTAGGTTGGATTCCACAGCCTTTCTTCCACAGACAGTTAAGACACTGGTCTAGAAGTCTTCCTTTTATTTTTAGTTACTTGTAATAATTGTACATACTTATGGGATACAGAGTAATATTTTGATACATGTATACACTATGTAATGATCAAATCAGGGTAATTAACATATCACCTGAAACACATCTTAATTTGTGTTGTGAATTTTCAAAATCCTCTCTAGCTTTTTGAAAAAATACAATACATTATTGTTAACCACGTTTACCAGCCTCCTACCTCCCAGTGCTACCTATCTAGCTGTAATTTTGTATCCCTTAAGGTCTGGGTATTTTGAGGAAACTCAAAACTCAGCATCTCCTCAGGAAATCCTGATTGTCATCTGGGTCGTCACTGTTTCTGAATCCCCCTTCCTTCCCTGAGACAGGAGTAAAGTAGAGATCAAGGTGCAGAACAGCAGACAGTTATCCAGATAAATTTGGGTATGAAATCGACCACGTTTAATGAAAGAGATACTGATGGCAGGAAGGAGGTGCAGTGTATCTTAGCAAGAGTGCCCAGTGCTCCACGCTACCTAGGATTACTGGACAGGGGGAGGTGGCAGCATGGGAAATTCCAGCACCAGCGACCTGGTTGGAGGAGAAGAAGGAATGGGGGAACAGTCAGTGTATGCCAGTGAATCGCCTCTTTCCCTTTGGGTTTTCCAAGGTGGTGGCTTCCTCCTTTATCAGCTTCCAAGACTCTTTTGGAGAATCCATCTGCCAGATGGCCCACCTGAGTGCTCCAGGCCTTGCTTCCTGCATCCTAACTGACCCTTGGCCTTTCAAAAAGTAGAGAATAAGCAAAGAAAATCCAGGCCATCCAGGCCCCAGGCAGCTTTGGTTGAAGCCATTCCTTCCTGGGTCAGATGTGCTGACCAAGCTTCAGGGCTTTGGCAGGAGTGCGTATGTCTGTGTGTGTGCCTGTGCACACAGTATGAGAAATTCTGAGTTACATTTACCTCTGGAAGTTACCAGGACTGGTGCCTCTTTCCTCTCCTCCTGGATCTTCATCTTAAGACCCACCTTGAGGAAGATTATCCAATACTGGTGGTAGAGAAGGAGAGGAGGTGAGAAAATTCCTGATTCTAGCCTGAGTGACCTTGGGCTGGTACTCCACCACCCGTCTTTATTTTTCTTGCCTTGATTTTTCTGTCTCAGAAGAGTAGCTGGAATGGGTGTGGACCCACCTCCTAAACTTGGTGTCAGTGACTGTCTCCCAGCTCCCCTTCTGCAGCCAGGGTGCAGGATGGGACAGCTGCTCTGGACTCCAGAACTCTGGGGGAGAGGGGCGCAGCCGCACTTATTTTCTGGATCTAAGGAACTTCCATATGAGACCTTAGGCTTTCTCCTTCCTTGGCAGGGCTGCAGAGGGGTGGCCAAATCTCTGTGGACGCCTAGGTCCCCGCCCAGGCTCTGCATGAACCTGTCTCCTCATGGAGGACGTGGAATGAGGATGAGGGTGAAAGCGAGTTTCCGAAGGGAAGCCTGTAGAGCTTTGGGCCCTTCCTACTGTGCTGCGGTGGCAGTGGCATAGGTTGACACAAAATGTGAGTCTCTCCTTAGCTGTTCACCCTGACAGCCCCCCACCCCCAGCACACTCCAAGCCCTACCCAGTGGTGGGAGAGGCTGGGCACCTCACTGGGAGGGAGCCAGAGGGGTGGACCCTGCCTAGATGGGGAGGGGCAGAATATGCCCAGACTGAAGGGGAGCAGCAGTGGTTCTGCACCCGCCCTTAATGTCCCCACGGCGGCCAAACTTGAGAATTTAAGATTTTGTATTGTAGCTGAAAGTACTTTAAGCTGGCGGGCGGGATTGGGGCTCTCAGAGCCAAGTCCGGGGAGTAGGGGTCCTCGGACGGAGACCCGGGAGTCTGTTGCCGCTTCTCCTGGAGCTGGGGCTGGTTTTCCTGTTGCATGTCTCCTCTCTGCTTACATTCCCGAATCTGGGTCTCAGATGCGCTCGCGCACCCCGATTGCGTTTTGTGATCCGAGTGCCAATATGTATGCAAGGGATATTCCGAAGCAGAAGCAGTTCCTGAAGGCGCGGCTTCCCGCCGGACGGTGAGAGGAGCTAGGGTGGAAACCTCAGGACCGAGTTTCCTGAAACCTTCCTGGAGGCCAAGTCCTGAGCGCTGGGCGGGCCCAGCCACTTGGGGGCGCCGCTGGTCCCAAAGTAGCGGGGGACTTATCCTGCGCGCACATAGTTGACCCTATGCTAACCGAGGTGACTCCGCCCCTCCCGTGCCAACCTTCGGTTAGAAGCTGACTCTGCACCCTAGGAAGATCTTACTCCAAAGCAGGACGACCTAGCACTAAAAAGGGATGACCCTTTGTCAATGTGGGTGACCCTGCTCTGAGTGGGCCTGACCCTGTGCTAACAGGGATGACCCTAAGCTGACCCGGGGCAGATCCTGTGCTAGGAGGATTGGCTGTGTGCTTCCCTTCTCAAGGCTTACCCCGCACAGATTAGGTCCTAAGGCTGTACGGTCCTTGCTGTAGGTCCGTGAAGCTCCCCCAACAGAGGCAAGGCTGTCCCACCTCACCCCCAAACTGGTAGCTGCTTCAGTCCTCTCCCCTCTGCCCTTTGGGGCAGTTCTGGGACAGTTGGTTGAAGGCTGGATGCACCCTGACGCTCTGGGACATGGAGTTTACAGCCGTAAGGAGGGTGGCTACGTGTGGGGAAGGAGGGGTCTTCAAAGAAGCTGATACTTAAGGAGGCTGGGGCATCCTGGGGCCGGGGAGGTCTGTGAGTTCATTTCTATGTCTGTGTTCTTGTCCAAAGGGCCAGACCTTACCACATCCCCACCCTCACCATATACATGGGTGCCTTTATTTTATTTTATTTTATTTTATTTTTTGAGACAGAGTCTCACTATGTCGCCCTCTGTAACGTGCTGTAGTGTCACAGCTCACAGCAACCTCAAACTCTTGGTCTTAAGCGATTCTCTTGCCTCAGCCTCCCAAGTAGCTGGGAGTACAGGCGCCTGCCACAATGCCCAGCTATTTTTGTTGTTTTTGTTGTTGTTGCAGTTGTCATTGTTGCTTTAGCTGGCCCATGGTGGGTTCAAACCCACCAGCTACAGTGTATGTGGCCAATGCCATACCGACTGAGTTACTGGTGCCACAAAGGGTGCCTTTATTTTTGTGCCACTCCATTCTCTCAAATAAAATGAGCTCATCATTAGGATGCTCTAATGTCCTCTGTATCTACCACCATTCTCAATTCAATTGTCTTTTATTACTATACCAAGGATATAGTGGTGAACAAAACAGATGTGGTTTCTATCCTCAGGATAGTGAGAATCTAGTGAAGGAGAGAAAAAAAAACATACAAATGTATATGGTTTAAAGCTGTCATATGGGCTCTGAATACCTAAAAGCTTTGAGAGAGAATAGTTGGAGGATGTAATTGACAGGGGGATTCACTTCCCAGCTCTGGGAGGCTAAAACCTGTTGTGGGGAGAGGTCATCCCTCCAAACTCCATCCTGTTTGACTCTGACTTCAGTCAACAGAGCTCTGACCACTTGCCAGCCACAGCAACCACAGGGGCCCAAGATCCCCTCCTGGTGTGTATTGTCTGTCCCAGAGTTCCCACTTGAACAGCCCTCCTTGAATACCACCAGGAAGGGTTCACTTTCATTCTGACAGCCCAGAGCATCTTCAACGCCCTGTTTTCTCCCCAGGTCCTTGGATCAGGAAGAAACTGTCTGCCTCTCAAAGGCAGGATGTGGAAGCCAGGGTGGCTTTGGGATATTTGGTTCTGAAATTTCTTTGCTCAGCATGGTGTCTGGCACAATAAATGGTTGTCAGTTAAATGAATAATTCTAGGAGCCCATGAGTCTACTTTTTAATGAACCAAGAGCCAATGACTTCATTGTTTATGGGTCTGATTGTTCCTTCTCCTCCTTTCTAACTTGTAGAAGTTCCCTACTCAGGTGTCCCTCCACCCCTTACTACCGTTATCTCTCTCCCTTTTGCATGAGATTTGCTTCTATCTCTTGGGCTCCTAAGACCAGTTACTGCTTTTCAAAAACTTTCTGTGATGTATTATTTTCTGCTTATTGCTCCACTTTTTCTCTTACCAGACTGGGAGCTCCTTCAGGGCAGGAGCTGAATCTTTGTTTCAGTACACAGCAAAAGGCCTGGCACATGATTACGTGTGTGGAAGGGCTCCAGAAGTGTGTTGCACTGCCCAAAGACCAGCAGTTAATATTTTTCAAAAGAATAACCCTTAGTAGAGCAGTAGTGATCTCTGGTGCCTGTCATATGGGCTTGTTGGGGGTTGTGGACCTCAGCTCTAAGCCCTGGTTGGTGGTTGGTACAATGGAGACGAGCAGGTGGTAGTGGCAGTATCGGGGCACTTGAGTGACCTGAGTCCCTTCATTGCAAGATAACCTGGAGGGAGAGGGGAACTTTACTCAAGCTCAGTGAGTCTCCCCAATACTCCAGACAAAAGAAGCTTGGGCTGGAGGAGGGAGGCAGAGAGCTGGCTCCTCCGCCACCACCACACTCATCACTGTGGTGCAGCAGCTGTCCAGGCAGCAGGCCTTGGCTCTCCCATGCTACACAGAGATGAGTGCTCCCAGCACCAGGACAGTGGCTCCGGGTGCTCATTGGAGGAGGGAGAGAAGGAAGGGGGTGGGCAGAAGGAGTGGCTTTCAAGGGTATGAGACAAAGAGGCTGACTCAGGCTGGGACCCAGGAGGAGATATCCTTCACTGGGGTTGGAGAGGACACACGCTGTTTTTAACCCCTTCATGACTTTTAGTCTTGTCTGGTTACCAAAATAGAGAGATTTAGAGGGCAATATACATTGTTTGGAAATACAGACTGGGCAGAAATAGTTTAGAAAAGGGAAATAAGAGACTCCAATTTCTAGGAAAGCACTAGTATTCTTCCCCCCGCCTCTTGAATATACATTTTTCTTAAACATACATACTCTTATGTGGACCTGGGCCAAATGTTGGATCAGTGGTGTGGTGGTTGGGAGCAGCTTTGTTCTGTAAGGACATTCAGGGACCTCTCTAGAGGAAGAGTTCTTATCTTTTTTTGTGTCATGGAATCCATGCTAGTGAAGCCTAGCATGAACTTACAAATAAAGAGTTTTAAGTGCATAACATCAAATTTACAGGACTACAAAAGAAACCAATTATATTGAGTTCAAATATCAAAATAATTAAAAAATTTTTGTGATATAATACTTATGAGAAAACAATTGAGTAAAATATAACAATGGGATTAACAGTGTAATTTCAAAATGTATTCAGTATAAATAACCTTTTGATATTTCCGTAACAGTTTAACATGCTATATAAAAAATACCTGTAATTTCTATGGGTGGCAAAATTACAGATGTGGGGAATATTATTGCGGTTGTTTGCCTGCCTTCATAATTCAATAAAACACAGGATTTCAGTTTAGAGGTTTGTGAAATAAAGATAATTTTTTCCCCATCCATATTTATGGAGTTCCCACCCAACAAACTCAATTCACTGACCCCTTGGGGGTTCTGGACCTCAGCTCTAAGCCTTTGATGTGGTCTCTAAACTCAGTTAGCCAAGAAAGGATAGAAAGAGAATAGAGGATTCTGGGGGAGATTTTTAAAATCACCTGTTCTGCAGGTGGCAAGTATCTTCTGACCACATTCCTTGGCTTGAACCACAGGCCATATGGCTCCACCTAACTGCAAGGGAGACTGGGAAATGTAGTCTTATGTGTGCAGGAGGGAAGGGCAAGGGGGTTTGGTGACTACACAACATCACATGGCAGTCCTCTTGAAGTCATCTGTCCATTCAGTGTTTTAATGATCCAGGTGAGCAACTGTGACTAGCTTTGTTTGGAAAAACAAAGGGCATTATGCCTGTAACTTAGAAAGGGGAGAGAGGAAGACATACTCCTTTTTCCAAGTCTTTTAAGTCCAGTTCAGGAGGCACAGAGATGTCTGGGCTCAGTGGCTCCTAGGGCCAAGTACCCCTCTTCCTTCTCTCACTTCTCCACACCCCTCTCCCACGTCCCACTCTATGCAGAGAGGTTAATCAGAATAGTCTTGGCTCCCAGCAGGCTGTGGGATCCCAGATGGAGACCTGTCTCATGGACCAACACCCTTCCATCTGTCCCTTTCTCTCTTGACCAGATTCCATTGGGAATCACACTTCTTTTGGAAATCATGCTTCTTTTGGAATGGGGGCACATAGGAACATGAAAGAGGCTTCCCTGAGTATGTGCAAAGGGAAAGGAATAAATTCACATTTATAGCTTTATCCCCTGAGTAAAGTCACCAGGACTGATTCATAACTAGGATTCACTGATCATAACTAGGACTTAAACCAAATAGTACCTGACACTTAATAGGGACTCAGTAGATAAATGTTGAATTGAACATCTGAATACATGGCCCTTTCCCCCTGTATGTCTCTTGCTCTGCCTTCATTTCTCTGCCCATCCATCTATCCTTTAGTCAGTGTGTCAGTAATCTTTTCTCTCATACAATTTAAATCCTTTGTGGAGTGCAGCTGCTATGGAAAACAGTTTGGCCAGGCGTGGTGGCTCATGCCAGTAATCACAGCACTGTGGGAGGCTAAGGAGGGAGAATTGCTTGAGTTCAGGAGTTCGAGACTTGCCTGAGCAAGAGTGAGACCCCAACTTATAAAAAAATGAAAAATCCAGCCAGGTGCCGTGTAATCCCAGCAGCTTCCTGAGGCTGAGGCAGCAGGATGCCCACAGCCCGAGTCTGAGATTGCAGTGAGCTATGACGCCATTGCACTCTGCTCAGGGCATAGGGTGGGACTCTATCTTAACAACAACAACAAAAAAAGAAAGAGAGAAAGAGAGAGAGAGAGAGAGAGAAAGAAAGTTTGGAGATTGCTCAAAAAATTACACTATTGGGTATATCCAAAGGAAATGAAATCAGCATGTAAAAGATATATGTAAATATATATATATGCACACATGCACACACACAAAATGGAATACTATTCATTCATGGAAAAGAATGAAATCCTGTTACTTTCAACAACATGGAGGAGCCAGAAGGTTATTATGTTAAGTGAAATAGGCCAGACACAAAGATAAATTCTGCATGATATCACTCGTATGTGGAATCAGGCAAGACACATAAGTATATGTAAGTTTTAAAAATAATAAAATCTGTGTGTTGGTAGCTAACTGCTCACTGTCATTTCCACCCGGTCTTGTGACTGCTCCTCTACTGGTAGTCTTGATCAATGCAGAGGCTCATATATTTCACTAGAAAACATTTGAATGGCCCATGCCTTATTTAGCCCTCATAGTGGCTTGAAATGTGCACTTACAGCCTCTGTTTTCCAGATGAGACTTAGAGAACTGGAGACTTCCAGTTCTGTGACTGCCTCTGGGTTGCACCAGGAATAACAGCATCAGGACTTGAACTCTGATCTTCTGAATCTGTGGGTTTGGGTGCTCCCCCAGCCACCACTGGAAGGTTTGCTTTTTTTCCCCTCTCCTAATGGTTTCCTGCTCATCCCAAGGCCTCCAGTCAGGTCTTTCTGCATGTCTGCTGGGGAAGTATGCCAACCCTTTCCACTGCTCTTCTGGCCTAGGCCACAGGGGCATTTCCTCTCCTGAAGCTAAAACTGCTGAGGGGCACAGGAAGGGCTCTACCTTTCTTTCTTTTTATTTCAATTTAATTTTTTTGTTAAATCATAGCTGTATACATTTATGGGGTACAATGTGATGACTTGATGTACAAGGTGGAATGCTTCATCTGTGGCTGGTTAAAGCTGCAGGAGAGGCCCCATCCATCTTGAGTCCTTTGTCACTGGCTCCTACCTACAAGAGGCAGTCCTGGCTTCTCTCTCTCTCTCAAGCAATAGTTTCTTTCTGTCACCCAGTCTGGAACGCAGTGGTGGAATCATAGCTCACTGCAGCCTTAAACTCTAGGCTCATGTCACCTTCCCACCTTAGCCTCCCAAAGTGCTGGGACTATAGGCAAGAACCCCTGGGCCCAGCCCGCGTCCTTTGTCTCTCCACAGCGCTGGGTCTCCTTTGGGCCTCAGTGATCTCATCATCCTACTCAGACATTCTTTCTGTCCTCCCTTGTTATCGTCCCTCTTTCTTTTCCCCCAATTTCTTATCTCTGTGCCTAGGCTGAATCTCCTGGGCTAACACAGGTCTAGACCTCACAGAAAGGCAGCTGTGCAAGGCTCCTCCTTCTCAGGTCAGGCTCACCCTGTCAATTGGGTGCCACACAGCCTCCTAGTACCTCTACTTCAGCACCTCACAGCCCAGGGCATCAAGGAAGGCCCCAGAGGGGCAAGAAATCTGCATCCTCCCCAGACACTCCACTGGTCAGCTTTCAGTGCTCTGAGCCATCTCAATACCACTGCAGAGGAGCACGTACTCCTGAACCCATTCTGTCCTGGGAGGCTGGGCCCCCGTTTCCTCTTCTGCCCTGTGGCCCTTAGTCCCTCTCATCCCCCTCTTTCGTCCTCTGCTCCCTCTCTTCTTTCCACACACCGTGGCTGTATTAATGAGGGGGTAGCTGGGGATCTGGTTTCAGGATGTGTTTGCTTTTTGATATTATGCAGAGGGCAGCCCCATTCTGCAGAGGCTCCCTGGGGATAGGACCATCAGCACAGCCAAAGTGCTGGGTTTGCTCTGTGCAAACAGACACGTGGAGGCAGAGGAGCTAGTGTGTGTGTGTGAGAGAGAGAGAGAGAGCGAGAGCACGTGCACTCCTCAGCCCCCCACCTACCACACACATAGGCCCAGACACATGGGTCTGGAGTTCAGGGCTTAGGTATAGCACCAGGATGTCAAGCGTGTACAGAATCAGGAGGCACATTCAAGGGAATGTTAGCACAAGTCAATGAAAAGACAAGTTTAGTATTTAGCTGGTTACTTTAATGTAGAGTTAGTTAAGCTGTGGGTAATTTCCTGATAAATAATTATGTGGGGAAAGCATATCTCCTGGGGGCATATTTGGGATGGGCATTACTAGCAATCACTCACTCCTGAATACTGCTTCACATGGAGCATTCACAGCCATTATCTTTGCAGTGTCTCGTGTGTTGTTGACAAGAGGTGTGTGAACTGCGTGAGGTTGGGAGTCTGTGATACATATATATGTGTTGGGTGTGTCCTCAATAGTGCACTGGGATTGAGCTATGATGGCAATTGTGCGTGTGAAGGTGTCCGTGTGATGGATGATGCATTTGGCATGCGTGCACATGTGTGCATGCCTGGGGCCAGCAGGAGAGGTGTGCAAGCGCCAGGAGCAGCGCAGAGGCAACCAGCCCGGCTCTTGGGAAAGACACTCATGTATGAAGAGCTCAGCGCTGGAAAGGCTGTTTAACAACTTGAGCATCAAATTATAGCCCACGTGGGCAGAGGTGTCAGCGGTCGCTGGTTGCTGTAAATCCTTCAGTGCAATTGACAACAGCTTGCGGAGGGCTAAGTGAGATGGCACAGGGGGCTGAGGGAGGGGCAGTGCCTCCCACAGGGACCCTCTGCCTTACAGTCTTATCTCTGTTGGATCTGGTACAGGTGGGGAGGGGGTATGACATGGGTTATAGAAGGTCTGTAATGGGGTGGGCTTTGGAGCTAGACCCGTTCTAAAATAATCTGTCCTTTACAGCTGGACAACCTTGAGCAAATGACTTTCCTACTCAGTGCCTCAGTTTCTCCATCTGAGACACAAGAAGACAAAAGAAAGATCCTATCATCTTGTGAGGCTTTTGTGAGGAATGACAGGAACTTCTTTCATTGGAAAGCTCTTGCTGTGGTTGTACAGACCTTAGCTCTTATTGTCCTGTGCCGGATAATGCATGCGAATTAACACAGTGTCTCTCACACAGGAAGCCTTGGTAAATGTTAGCTAATGTCCTTAGCCTGTTGCTACTGCTTTTGTCCTCATAAGCCTGGACCCATAGCTGGAGGTACCATAGCTCTTCCAAATATGCATGGAAAAAAGGCTTCCCAGAGGGCAGCCAGGGGGTCTTTGTGGGTTTTTAGAGAAGATGTTTTAGTCTGTCCTTTTTTAGAGAACCCTGCTGGACAGGATCTGAGACTGAGATAGTGTACCCGGGAGCTCTCCTGGAGACCTGCCTGCCTTCATTAGTGCCTTGGCTGTGTCTTTAAAAAGTTGTGTGTAAATGGATTTTTGCAAACTCAATCCCACTTAAAATGCATTTGCAGGGCTGAGGGCTTAAAGGGACCCTGTGGTGAATTCTTTTGTAAAGCAAAGAATCTCCTGAATGTGTCTACTTTGTAAAGTATGGATATTTATAAAGTAGTAATAGTCAGATTTTTTGAGTACTTACTATGTCAAGATTCAAAATCTTTGATTTAATTAGAATCTTATAACAGGCGAATGGGGGCAATATTGGAATTTTCCAGAAGATGAAACAGATGCACAGGGAGTAGCTCACAGTAGAGTGTTCTGGAGCTGGGCTGGGAACTGGCCCAGCTTGTGCAGAACCTCATGCTCTTTCTGCTGTGCCCACTTCCCCTTTCTTGCCCTGCCCTTCCTTCCCATTCCTTCTTTTTTTGCTGCAACCACACAAGAATCTTTATTTTGCATGTACTACAAATCCTTGTATAATCAACAGTTACCTAAACCACAAAGATTTCAGCAGTGTTAAAAATTAGTAGTACCTCTGAATTTATTTATTTTTAATTCTTTTGAGACAGAGTCCCAAGCTGTTGCCCTGGGTAGAGGGATGTGGTATCACAGCTCACAGCAACCCCAAACTCTTGGGCTTAAACTATTCTCTCCTGAGCCTCTCAAATGGCTAGGACTACAGGCACCCGCCACAATGCCTGGCTATTTTTTTGTTCTGGTTGTATAGCAGGCCAGGGCCGTGTTTGGGCTGGGTTTGAACCCACCAGCTTCTGTGTATGTGGCCAGCGCTCTACCCACTGAGCTATGAGAGGCACCACCAGTACCTCTGAATGTTTGAGACCACTTATTAGAAATTTTTTTCTGTATTTACAAACGTATGCAGAACTAGAGAGAATAGGCTCCAATAGGCTTCCTACCCTCCATAGGCTTCCAATTACCAGGAATTTGCTTCATCCATCTTCCACTTTTTTTGAATTTTAATATTGTGAGAGAGGGATGATAGATGTATCATTTGCACTGGTGTTCTGATCACCATTGAACTATACCCATGGAGGTATTTGTTTTTATTTAGAAGAACTTGATTGTTATTGTATATTATAAGCAGGTGTCTTTTCCTAATTCCTACAGAAGGTTGTTGCAAGATCTTTCTAGGTCCTGCTAGGTTACTGCTGGCTTCCTTTTGCACCATGTTCAATGCTCCTGATCAGATCCACTTAAAGAAGGAGGGTCCTATGGAGTAGAAAGAATCAAGTTCTCCAGCAGCCTCACTCCCTGTGGTGGGAGTCATTTAATGATTACTTTCTTTTGTAAGGATGCAGTGAATATCTTTGCTCTTCCTCCTCAAGCAAATGCAGTAGAACCTCTGTAGCTGACCATCCAGGGCACGGTAACATAATGGTCAACATACAGAGGTGGTCAACATAAGGAACTAGGTGCACTGTATGGATACGCACAGTGGTGCATGTCTGCTTTGTGAAAATTCGGTCAATTTAGGGAGGTGGTTTATGTAGGGAGGTGGTCAACTATGGAGATTCTTTGTAATTGTGATAATAGTTAATAAAAGTAATAATTGTGACATTCTGCAGTTTTCCATTTTCTACAAGGACCTCTTGCTTAATGCTCTAGTAAGTGGTCCTGCTTTTCTTCTAATTATTGGCTTCTGGCTGTTGAACTCACCCATGTAAAGTCCTGCCCGCAGCAATGCTGCCTTGGACAGGTGCCTGCCTGGAAGCAGCAGGAGTCAGTCTGCTTCTGGTGTGTTCTGCTCCTCCATGCCATCTGGACCATCGACCTCGGGTCTTTTGGGTGAGTCCTGAGTACGCTCTGCATGTGGATATGGGTGCTGGGGTGTTCCAAGCATGACTACAGAGAGGCGAGGCCTCATCCATGATACAGGCCCTTCTGTTGTGGAGGGGGCTGAAGTTTCTGCCATCTGGGATGGTGACTTAGAAAGCGTTGGCTGTGACTAGAACCAATCATTGTCAGCATAGCATTGTCAGCCTATGCACAGGGTGCCCCACCCTGCAGCTGCCTAGGGGGTCATCTTGTGGGATCATCATAGGAGAGTATGGTGGGCTGGAGCAAGGCCACATCACATCTTGTAAATAAGGATAGTTTACATGTCTAAGTGATTTTTGACCAATAATCATTAAGGAAATGTTTCTATCACTCAAATCCCTGAACAACTTTTTAAAATAAGGATTGTTTTATTTTTATTTCTTTTTATCTATCTGGTAGATAAACGTATCTATTTATTTTTGAGAGAGTCTCACTCTTTGCCCCAGGCTAGAGTGCAATGGTGTCACAGCTCATAGAAACCTCAGACTCCTGGGCTGCAGTGATGCTCTTGCCTCAGCCTCCCAAGTAGCTGGGACTACAGGTGCCTGCCACAACACCTGGATAGTTTTTCTATTTTTTCAGTAGAGACATGATCTCGCTCTTACTCAGGCTGGTTTTGAACACCTGAAGTCAAGCAATCCATCTGCCTTGGCCTCCCAGAGTGCTAGGATTATAGGAGGGAGCCACTGCACCAGGCTTATCCCTGAACAATTTTCAGGGGAGTAGATTTTTGCTGGCTGAAGCTGTGCCTATTTGCCATGCTGTTTTGTCTGTCAAGCAAATCATTCATAAGTCACTAAAATGATATCAAAAGATCCCCCCCAATAATAATTTTGTGCACAATAAAAAAGTTAAAAATGAATGACACTGTCTAGCACAAATCTCTAGACTGTGCAGTTAACACGGAGACATTCCAGACCAGCAACCTGTTACAATCTCAGCTGTGTCCTCTAAACATTATGGCTTTTCATCACTGAAGTGCTTCTCAGCCTTGCTGTGACATAGCACGGATGGAGCATGATGGCCTTTGTGGGGCACTCTGGGGCAAATGGAAGGGGATTTGAAGGCAGAGGCCCTGAGGTTGTGGGGTCAGTGATGACACCAATTATGGAAAGTGCCATGATGAGCTTCAGCACAAGGCTGCCCTCAGAGAGGCCCATCCAACCCAGTTGGGGTTAGTTTAGAAGACTGGGGGATTATGGAGGGTCCCTGGAGGAGGTGGCCATTGGTTGAAGATGTGAGGGAACTTCCCTAGTGGAGGTGGTTGTAGAAAAGGGGTGATAATTACTGAGTCCATGTAATCCTAGCACACTGAGAGGCTGAGGTGGGTAGATTGCCTGAGCTCACCAGTTTGAGCCCAGCCTGAGCCAGAGTGAGACCTCTTTTCTAAAAATAACTGGGCGTTGTGGCAGGCGCCTGAAGTCTCAGCTACTAGGGAAGCTGAGGCAAGAGGATCGCTTGAACCCAAGAGTTGAGGTTGCTGTGAGGCCAGGGCACTGAAAGTGAGGCATCAAAGTGAGACTCTGTCTAAAAAACTAAACAAAAACTAATTACTGAGTGCAGTCCTGCATAGGAGATGGTGACCCGAAGGAGGGCGAATGAGTACAACAAAAGAGGGGCGGGGAAGGCATTGGGCCATTTGTAATTATGTAACTACTTTTTAACAACTGTTTTGAAAGCAGGGACCCTGTCTGCTCATCGCTGTATCCCTGACACCTAGCTCCACATAGCAAATTCTGTCAGGTGCTTGTCTTCAGGGCCTTGACGGAGGGCAGGATGGGTAGAGGGAGAGGGGAAGGGAGAACGTTCCTGGAGAAGAAGGCATGTGGGCAAAGGCGCAGGGGTAGGAAAGCATGAAACATGTGTGGAGATCCATGAGGAGCCTGGTTTGTTCGGAAAAAAGGGCTGGTGCCAGGGGGTTGTGGGCGATGAGGCTGGAAGGTGGGCAGGAATGCTGCATTTTCCAGGTTGGATCTGAGGCCACAACAGTAATTCCCTGCAGAAGGGAAGGGGAAAGGATTGGGCTGCAGAGGGGTTTGCTGTGTGGCCCATGGTGGGGTGGGTGGGTAGGCAGGAGGCTGTGGCCACCTCCTGGAGTCTCTGTTCAGCTCCTTGTCTCTCCCCGTGTTATGAAACTGGGAGCTGGGGGAAGGGCCAAAAGTGTCATTTTTTTCCTCTGAGTAGGGAAACACACACATGTACACAAACCCCAGTCCTAAAAATGATTTTTTTTCCCATCTGCCAAGAGCCAGAAAGAAACTGGAGGTATAAAGTTCAGAACTGGCAGGGCTGGAGGGCAGACAGAAGGGCTGAAGATCTTTGAATTTCGTAAGCTGTGGCAACCGTTGGGAGCTGGGGAGAAAAAGAAAAAAGAATTTCCATGAAGCATCTGCTGTGGCCTGTGGAAGACTCTGTGGAGTTTCTGGAGGAGGGGGGTGTTTTCTCTTTGCAGAGCCTTGGCTATGCTGGGGGTAAGCATTTGTGCCCATGAAACCCCTCTTTGGGCTTGGAAGATGAGGCCCTGGGCGCCAGAGCTGGAAGCATCTGGTCCTACTGCCAGAGCTGAACTGCCAGGGTTCAAATCCTGGCTCCATGGGCTGCCAGCTCTGTGGTCTTGAGCAAGCTGTTTAACCTCTTGGTGCCTCCCTTCCTTTGTCTATAAAACAGGAGTAATAATATCCATCTGATGGGGTTAGGACAATGACATTCACTAATGCTTGCTTAGAACAATGCACATGGTTAAGTGCACAATAAATGCTAGTTATTACCGTTATTATGGAGAAAATGTTGGTCAGAGAAGAGACGGTTGTGATGAGGTTACATGCATTCAGGCTGAGCTGGAACTAGAATTATTGCCTTTGTGCATTAAGAAATGGTTAAATTACTTTCTATGTATCCAGATTAAGAAGTTAGGAAGGGCCTGGCATGGTGGCTCACGCCTGTAATCCTAGCACTCTGGGAGGCAGAGGTGCATGGATTGTTTGAGCTCAGGAGGTTGAGACTAGCCTGAGCAAGAGGGAGACCCTGTCTCTATAAAAATACTGGGCATTGTTGTGGGCACCTGTAGTCCCAGCTACTTGGGAGGCTGAGGTAAGAGAATCACTTGAGCCCAAAGTGTTTGAGGTTGCTGTGAGCTATGATGTCACAGTACTCTACCAAGGGTGACAAAGTGAGACTCTGTCTCAAAAAAAAAGAAGTTAGAGAAAGAGTATATTTTAAAAGAATAATTTCTAAGAATGATTGAAGTTGATGTTTAAGTCTATAGCTACCCCAAAGCTCAGGTATCTGGAATAATACATCAATCAAAATTTTACTGTAAATATATTTTGGCATGTGAAAATTGAACATACCAGGGTAATTAAAAATTAAAAGTGAATTACAGTCCACCTTTGGAAGATTTCATACAAAAGATTGTTTGGTCTATCATGTAAATGCCACTAGACTTGGAGACAAAAGATTTGAGTGCTGGCTCCACCAATTACTGGCTACATGTGTTTGGGCAAGTTACTTAGTCTTCCGGAGCCTCAGTCTCCTCATCTGTAAGATGGGGTGATAAACCATAATTAATGATGATAATAATAATATCTATAAAAGAGAATCCTCACAAGAAATAGCAATATAGGAAATGCTCCATGTCATTTTAAAAGCTAACTTTTTGTACTATTTCTAAGTCTAAATTAGGTTTCCTAATTTTTGCTTTCCTGCCTTATTAAATAAGTACTTTTTATTCACTGTAAAAACATTAAAAATTACCATGAATGAAAAGAAAAAAATAAAAAACCTAGCTTAATGTAATTATGTTTGTTTACTTTTAACAAATGTATAATAGGAAACAGTTTGTATTTCATTTCATTCTCATAAAAGCCCTAGGATTATTAAATGTGTTGTATAGGCAAAGAAATTAAGGCCCAGAGAGGGTCCAGACTTGATTAAGGTCACATAGCTAACCTTGTTTCTTCTAGATGGAGAAAGCAGGAGTCCTTTCCAGATAGGCCAAGAGATCTGGGCCATGTGGAATGATGGGAGAAGGAAAAGCAGCAGACCTGGCCTAAGACGGCCAGAAAGATATTCAGGCTCTACCAGGAGCCATGTGGGTCAAGCTGTGGGTTTGCTGGCTAGGGTGTGGTCCCTGGCTGTCCCTTAAATCTCCAAGGGTGGGAATACTTTTGCATAGATGATATGAATGAAAAGAAGAGGGCTAAATGAATTTATAATTTCCCAATCCCATACCCCCCTCTACCTCCTTTTCCTCTCCTATCCATCAAACTGCTACTCTTCTGGTATTTCTGTATTAGCAAAGACATCCTTCGTCTGATCCTAGGTGTCACCTCCTCTAAGAAGCCTCCCCTAAGCCCCTCTGCCAAGCTCTGCTTGTGTCAGTATTCCCTGGCCTGGCACCTCTGCCTGGCCTTTCATATATGCTCACTGCTCACTGCACTCCTTCCTCCCCTGCCCACCCCCTGTCCCGGGGGGGCCTGTGGGGTAGATCTCTGCTGTCGTTGTCAGCTGTGGACTGGAGCCACAGTGGCAGCTGCCAGAGCTCCCAGATTCTTTAGGACAATACCTCTGTCATATACTCCATTCTGTTTTCGCTCTGTTTCCTACAGCAGGAGTTATATGTGCTGAATTTCAGTTAGGAAAGCCCCATTGCTATGGCTTCCAGCTGATGTAGTTTGACATCTTTGAAAATTTTCAATGAAATAAAACACATCGTGTAGTCATTCTTTGTAAATTTAAGAATTATCTTCAAATGTAAATTTTCACTATCACCCTTACTATTATTAATAGGGTCTCTATATCTCCCTCAAGGTGAGAAATTATCTTTACTATCAATCTGGAGGTCTTTCCCCCAGATCTCCTTATAGATGAGTAGCTTCGGCTCCTGCACCAGACTTACACATTCGTCTAAAATTCAGCTCTTCAGTAACCTGCCTGCCGCCCCCCCTCCCTCCCTCGCTTTCTTCCCACATCATTTATGCTGAGCCACCCATTAGCAACCACCCACTCGCCAATTCAATTAGCCCAATGTTTATAAAAACAATAAGCCAGATGATGAGTCTAATTTTCTTCCCTCCCTTCCCCACTCCTTCCCTCCTTTCCTTCCTTCACGATTTTTCTCCCATAGCATTTCTTTTCCTCAGCTACCTTACTTTTCCAGGGCGTGGTCCTTAAGATCGTCTCTCTGAGTGGCCTCTCCAATCTCCCAACCTTCTAATTTAGCAATGTCCCTTTGAAATGGTAGGTACCTTCTACAAAGCATTTATAACCACCTTTTCCCAGAATCCGCAGCTGTTCTTCTACTAGGAACCTCCTTGGTGTGGTCTGCCTTAGTCTTAATGTGTCATACTTGAATTCTCCCTCTCTGCCTGGCCCTTCTGTATTTCCCTCATACCTGTATGCCTGGTCTGAAGGGTAGAGGTGTGGATGGAAAGCTCATCTGCCTGAATTGCTCTTCCCTGGTCCTCTCCTGTTGGTGACCTTTTTGTTCTTCGGGACACTCAGTTCATGTGTCATTCTCCTGACACTGTCTTTTCCACATCTTTCCCTGTCTCCTTTTCCAGCTGAATTAATAGTTCCTTCTGTGCTCCCACAACAGTTTATACATTTCTCTAACATAGCACTCATTACGCTGAATTTTAATTAATTGATTGCTTGTCTGTCTTACTGGCCTGAGGGAGCACACTTAACTCATCCCTGCCTCTCTGGCACCCAGCACAGAGCTAGGCTGATAGTAGCATCTGTCTGTCTGTCTATCTACCTATTTATCATGTATCAATCATTTACCATCTGCCATCTACCTATGCAATCTATGCATCTAGTATCTCTCAATCATTTATGGTCAATCAGTGTAATTTAGGTATCTATCATCTATCAATCATTTGTCATGTCTCTCCTTCTTTCTCTTTCTCTCTCCCTTCATCTATCTATCTTATTGAATACAAAGTAAGTCCTGCCCTGAGTGAATGGCCGCTCTCTTACCACTGTGGTCTCCGTTTACTATACACATCTCATTCTTCCTTGAAAGGTTTGCTCAAGTATTTGCTTCATAAAATCTTCCTTGATTTCTCCACCCCAGTCAGAATTTCCCACTCCCTGTCCTAATTGTTCCTGTGCTTTGTTGAAAGGGAGATGGTGAGGGGGAGTAGGAACGGGTAGCCTGTGGAGACTGCTCCCACATTTCCCTGGGTTCTGTCAGAGGTTCTGGCCAGCCCGGCATGCTTGATCTTGGGGAATACAGTTCCTAGCCTATTCCCAGGTGACCTAGACAGGCTGAGAGAGGAGATTTCAGAAATGCTGAGATAATGCTGGCACTTTCTAAGATAGAAGGGACATGTTTACCTGGAGAACAGACCAAGAAGATGAGCCCTGCCTAGGGGCCTTATGTAAATCAGAAGCAAATGAAATGCAAATATTATGCAAATATACATATGATTCTCCTGATTGCTTCTTTGAGTGGAAGGGGGCCCTTGTCAAGCCTCTTGCTTGGATGGGGAGGAACACAATAAGCAGGGCCTCACCCACTCATCTCACCCTCTCTTCTCCTGCAAGGCCCATTTCTCTGTGACTGTGCAGCTATGACCTTTGCTGGGGGAGGGGGAGTCGTGTTTCCTGCCACCCCCTTCGTAGGAGTAGGCTGTCTTGTGTTCCCCTCTCAGACCTGGGGCTCCCTGAGGGAAAGAGGGATGGGGGAGCTGAGGTAGGCCCACTGAGATACTAGCCAAGTCTGTGAGGGTGTATGTAGAAGAGATGGCAGCCAATCCTTTTCCGTGGCTGTCTCAGCAAGGACCACTTTCAGTCCAGGAAAGGATCTAGATCTTTTTAGTGAACCCCCAAATAAATCCAGCTATGTGGAATGGGCAAATGACTGAGCAGGGAGCTGGATAGGGAGGAATGTCCCCATCCCTAGAAAGAACAAGATGAATTGTCCACCCAAAAAGATGAATGTAAGTAAAGAAAAATTGCAGTGATGCAGTTTCCAATAATTTATTTAATTTATTTTGATAAATAAATTAAAAATTGGTCATTCCTGGATGATGAGTGGTTCACTGGGATAAAGGCAGCTGCAGTTTACCTTTATTCATTCACATTCTTTTCGATACTTAGGCTGTTGCAGGCTCCATGGTAGGTGCCAGACATCACTTCATCATTCTTTGATTCTATCATATAATTCTATTTCTTTTTCTTTCCCCTGAGGCAAGGTGTGGCTCTTTTGTCTGGGCTAGAGTATAGTGGCTCATCATAGCTCACAGCAACCTCAGACTCCTGGGCTCCTGCAACCCTCCTGCCTCAGCCTTCTAAGTAGCTGGGCCTACAGGTGTGCACCACTGCACCTAGCTAGTTTTCTTTTTTTTTTTTTTTTGTAGAGATAAGGTTTTGCTATATAGTTCAGGCTGGTCTTAAACTCCTGACCTATGTTGTTCAGGTTGATGTCACACTCCTGTCTTCAAGCAACCCTTCCTCCTCAGCCTCCCAAAGGGATTATGGATGTGAGCCACCATGCCCAGCCCCTGTAATTCTATTAAAGTGACTGATTTTTATACACACTGTGCAGAGCCTGGCATACAGAGCTCATCAGGCACTTCTGGTCTCAACATATAAACCTACTAACTCCTTTATCTGTTCCTTATTTTTACCTTAGAAATGTTCAGCTTAGTTTAACTATCAACCTTTCTGAGTCTCCAGTCTGTGCCAGGGTCTTACTAAGCATCTGGGAGATCTGAAGGATCACACTCACAGTAAGATGAATAACCGGATGAGGGCAAGAGCAGGTGCCTTGACAGAGGCCTCCCCCCTGTTCCCCATCCACTAGCCTGGGTGGGGGCTCTGTCGTAACCTGGGCATCAGTATGATCTCCTGAAGCAGGTAGTGCCCTGAGCTGAATCTTGAAAGACATTTGGGGTTTATCCAAGTGAAGAGGATGGAGAAAGGCATTCCTGGCTGAGGGAACAGCATGTGGAAGGCACAAGGTGGGAAGCAGCACAGAGTGGGGGGTGGGACTACAGAACAGAGGTGTTATTAGGGCAGAGAGTATGATGGGGGGATGTGAACTGTCCAGCCACAGAGCCTGCTTCATCTCCTTCAGACTGCAGGGAGGCCACTGGTGAGTTAAGAAGAGGAGAGATGGTTAGATTTGGGGTTTAGACCAGTGACCTTAGCTGCTGGGGGAAGGGTGGATTATGGTGACCTAGGAAAGAAGGGACAGTTGCATGGGCTTGGGCATGAGTTGCTGTGGAGGTGAGGGCATGGATGGGCTTAGGAGACCACAGGGATAGGCTGGAGTTTGCATTGAGAGGACTTGAGGACTGAGTGATGTGGGTGTAACAGAGAGAGAGAGAGAGAGGAGTGGGGTTTCTGGCTGAGGCAAGATAGTGAGGAACCTGGGGAGGCCCAGGACATATTCAGTGTTAATGTGCTGAGCTAGAGATACTTGTGGAACAGTTGTGGGTGGGGAGGGCGTGGCCCAAGAGGGTGGAATTTGAAGCCTTTTCTGTGCCTCTCTGGATGAGTTAGAGACTTGGAGAGGCAAGACATCAAGGAGCTTAAGCTGTGAGGGTGTCTGAGGCTGAAGGGCCTTGAGAAGGGCTGGTCCCTATCTATCCTGACACTGTTTTCTGGAACATCTCATGGGCTTCTGGTTATGGTAGCTGCAGCCTTACCCTAGAAATTCTGTCCCTTTATGCCCCACCTCGCCATAGCTCATACCCCCACAGTGGAGTGAAACCCACGGAAAGTACCAGGAATGAGACTTGGACTGCTTTTAGGGGACAGGGGTCAGAGTCTCACTCTGTGGCCCTGGGTACCCTGGGTAGAGTGCCAGCAACCTGAGTCTCCTGGGCTCAAGTAATCTTGCCTTAGCCTCCTGAGTAGCTAAGACTACAGGCGCCTACCGCAACACCTGGCTAGTTTTTCTACTTTTTAGAGATGGGGTCTTGCTCTTGCTCAGGCTGGTCTTGAACTCCTGCACTCAAGTAATCTACCTGCCTCAGTCTCCCAGAGCACTAGGATTATAGATATGAGCCACTATGTCTGGCTGAGACTTGGACTTCTTGATTTGGAGTTTATAGCAGAATCCCTATCTTGGCTGAGCTGTTTTATTTACTCAAAAAAGAAAAAAGAAAGAAAGAAAGAAAGAAAGAAAGATTATTTTTCCTGATGAGGGAAAAGCTCAAGTCATTTGCATAAAAAAGTCTACCTTCTCCTTGGAGCCAGAGAGCAGGTTCATGGTCCAAGTGTAAATGAGTCAGTCCCACTGGCTCTCTCCATCATGCAGTGTGTGTCTTTAATTAAGGGGACAATTGCTTGGCTCAGGGTCCAGGGCTTCTTGCCAACAGGTCCACCCCCAGGCAGATCCAGGATGTCCTGAGAACCTTCTCTAGGCCTGTCCCAGAATCAGGCCTCTTGGCTTTTTCTTACCAAAAGGGATAAGATGGGGGCAAACGGGAATGAGACCTGGGGAATCAGAGACACCTGCGATCATACTGTTCACTAGTGAGTGTTTCCCCAAGAATTTGGCACTAGTAAGGGTAGAGTCATGTTGGAGGAGAGCCCTTGAAATTTGTATAATTCAGTTCTAGTTGCAGAGACACCCACTCATTTTATAGAGGCCCAGAAGGGAAATCCTTTCTTAAGGTCACATAGAAAGCCATTGTATGCTATAATGCTGATCTTCGGTTGAGTTTAATTGTTTGGCATCTTTGTTGAGTACAGTGGTTCTCAACCTTCCTAATGCTGAGGCCCTTTAATACAGTTCCTGTGGGTCGTGACCCACAGGTTGAGAACCGCTGGTCTAGTACGTGTCTGTGTCCCGTAGGATCTGAGCCTGCCTGCCTGCCTGCCTGCCTGCCTGCCTGCCTGCCTGCCTGCCTTCCTTCCTTCCTTCCTTCCTTCCTTCCTTCCTTCCTTCCTTCCTTCCTTCCTTCCTTCCTTCCTTTCTTCCTTCCTTCCTTTTTTATTCAGACAGAGTCTCACTTTGTCACCCTTTGTAGAGTGCTGTAGCTTCATAGCTCACAGCAACCTCAAACTCTTGGGCTCAAGCAATTCTCTTGTGTCAGCCTCCCTATTAGCTGGGACTACAGGTGCCCGCCACAATGCCCAGGTATTTTTGTTGTTGTTGTTCGTTTGTTTAGCAGTCCTGGGCCAGGTTCGAACCTACCAGCCTCAGACTATGTGGCTGGAGCCCTAACCACTGAGCTACAGGCGCTCCTGATGATGCACTTCTTTGGATAAAATAAGAGGATGGAGGCCTGAACTTATGGGTTCAGCACTCGCATGTTTATTTTCCTGGCAGGCAGTTGTGTTCACACCTGCAGAATAATTTCTTTTCTTCCTTTTATCCCCAGTTGGGCTGTATGGGCAGTCAGAGCTCTTGTCTACCCAGACTCTTATTTTTGTCAGTTACTCACATTATTGGAAGCAGAGTCTTAGAAAGGCTTTGCTGTCTACAAAGGTGGGGTTTCCAGGTGATCCCCAGAACCTGGGAGGAGCTGACTCCTACAGGGCTGAGGATGGGAGTGTATGGTGCTGAGGTCTGGGAGCTGCATGGGCAGAGCACTGGGCATTTCCTTGGCCTGCTGTGTTCCTAGGAGGCTCAGGATCATATCTCCCAGATTGTTCCTTGAAGAGAAGCAGAGACCAGACACCTGGGAATTGGGGGAAAGGAGGACGCTGAGAGGCCTGGACAGCTTTGCCCTCTTCCAAGATAGCTGGAAGCTGGGGCTGTGTGGCTGTTGGTGACAGAGAGGGTGATGCACGTATCACACATCCACCTCCCCCACAACTTAGGCTTTTCACATGAAGGGAACTGGTGGATCACTGTGAGGGCCCAGGAAGACTGCTGCAAGTCTGCATATCACGAGCACAATCCAAGGCCCGTGGTATTTATATAGCAGCAAGTCCTGATACAGAAGTGGGCCCCAAACTTGCCCAACCTCTGATGTATCAGGGATGGCTCATTCCAACGTGGGTGCCTTGGAAACCTGGGGCATTGGAACCTGTATGTGTACACTCCCCCAGGTATCTTCATCCAGACACATCTTGAATACAATATAGCAGAAGGTGGAGCTGGGCCAGAGCAGATACATTGGCCTGAGTCACGGGGAGCGCTGAGGTTGCATGGGGGTTCTGTGTGTCAGTGTGTATGTGGTGGTGGTGGCTGGGGACATGTGTTACCTCTCTGGTATCATGTGTAGAAATTAAGAGCATGAAGTCGGAGCCAGACTACCTATGTTCAAATCTTGGCCCTGCCATTTCCTAGTGGAATGACTTTAAGCAGTCACTCTACCTCTCTGTGCCTCAATTTCTTGTTTATAAAATAGAGATAACCTTATAGAGTTGTTGTGAGGATTAAATTCATGAGAATGCTGATATCTAGTAAGACAGATGCTGGCTCTTATTTGTGTTATTTTGCACTTCCTGCCAATCTGTCACGTGAGTCTTAGGTTTGGGGTCAGTGGCAGATGCACCGGGCTCCCTGTTTTCACTGCACTGCAGGGGAGACCTGGGTGTGAGGTGGGTTGGCCAGGTGGAAGGCAGCATGGGTCAGTAGAGTAAGCCCAGGCTGATGCCGCCACAGGGATGGATCTTGGTTTTCTCATCTGTAAAATGGGAACCACAATTCTTATCTCATAGAGAAGCTGAGAGAATGAGGAGAGAGAATATCATGAAATATCATAAAGGCTCCTGGCTCACAGCCTGCAGGGAGTAATGACTCCTGCATTCTAATCAGTGATTAGTGTGGGTTTATTCCTTTTTGTTGTTCAGATGGCTGCAGCAGACCCAGCAATCCCACTTCTGGGTATATAGTCAAAAGAAATGAGATCAATATGTCAAAGAGATAGTTGCACTCCTATGTTCACTGTAGCATGATATGGAAAGAGCTCAAGTGTCTTTTGACAGATGAATAAAGATGTGTATACACATACACAGAGGAATATACTATAAAGCCTTAGAAAAGAAGGAAATCTTGCCATTTATGACAATAAGGATGAATAAACTAGTGTAATAGAATAAACTAGATGAATTAAACTAAGTTGAATAAGTCAGGCAGACAGAAAGACAAATACTGTACAATTACATTCATACATGGAATCTAAAAAAGTTTAATTCCTAGCAGCAGAGAGTAGAATGGTGGTTAGCAGGGGCTAGAGCAGTGGGGCGTTGGGAAGATGTTGGTCAAAGGATGCAAAATTTTAGTTAGACAGGAGTAATAAAGTTCAAGAGATCTATCGTACAACCTGGTGACTAGAAAGAATAGTATTGTACTCCTGAAGTTTGCTAAGAGACTAGATCTTAAATGTCCTCCCCACACATAATAAAAAAAGGTAACTGTGGAAGGAATAGATATGTTATTAGCTTGATTGTAATAATTATTTCACTATGTATATGTACAACAAAACATCACATCATAAGACTTACATACAATTTTTCTTGGTCAAAGGAAATATTATTAATCTCTTAAAAATAGCTATGATGAAATTGGATATTCAGTCGTCATTTTTCTTGCACTGCAATGATTGCTCAGATGGCAGTAATAACATGGATAATAGTCGAACCCCTCTAGGTATAGTGCTATATTGACCACACATTGCTTGTGCATGTCATCAAAGGCAATCATCACAGTGGCCCAGTGAAATAGGTGATATCGTTATCTTTGCTTTAAAGATGAGGAAACTGAGGCACCTAGAGAGGACCTGCGGCTACTGAGAAAGTATCTGGCTGTGTTTTGCAGAGGGAACTCCTTTTCTAGCAGAGGTTGTGGCTCCCTTGAGCCTGGGGGCCTTCTGTGCTTATGTAAATGGATGAGTGCTAATCGCTTTGCTAATGGGAAACACACAGGGAGATAGGATCTGCAGCAAAGCGGAAGGCCTTTTCAGAAAGTCAGAGCTGGGAGAAACCCCAAAGAAATCTAGGAAGATGATAAGGCAATGTCCTAGAACTTGGGGCACAGCACTGTGGGTGGGTGGGCGCTGAGACAGAGTGGGGCTTCTGAAACTTCAGCCGGTCTTAGGGGCCTGATCCAAAGGAGGTAGGCGTGCTTGTAGTTGATAGGCTGCCTTGGCCCCAGAGCAGCTTGGAGAGCAGAATCTCTCTCCATGAGCCAGGCCCACTTGCTGGGCAGCCCATCCCAGAATTCCTGGACACTTCCTTTTTTCTTTGCCCTGTGCTGGGCTCTGCTGTCACCAGATACATCTAAATCTTGCCGCTCAGGAGAAGAGTTCAGCCAGAGGGAGTATCTGGGATCTGGAGCCGGATTGTCTGGGTTTAAATCTCATTTCTGCCACTTACTAGCTGTGCGATCTTGGTCGAGTTACTCAACCTTTCTGTGCTTGTTTCTTTATCTGCAAACTGAGGATGTTATGTGATAATGATGTTATATTGTGGATTAAGTGAATTAACCCATGTAAAGTGCTTACAAGAGTAGCTGAGACATAACAAGTACCAGATACATGATAGACGTTGTTATTATTTTAAGAAGATATATATTTTTTCTTTTTTTGCAGTTTTTGGCCAGGGATGGGTTTGAACCCGCCACCTCTGGTATATGGGGCCATCGCCCCACTCCTTTGAGCCACAGGCACCGCCCAAGATAAGACAATTTGACCAAGTCCTTCTCTTGTTTCAATCATTTCTATAGTGTCTGGTTGACCTCAGACTCAGTTCAAGTGCATTCTGAGTGCTGTGGTCCACATCTGGCCCCTGTTCATGCTCTAGCTTCATCCCTTTCTGACTCACTGCTCTTCAACCACCCCACATGGCCTGTGTTTTCCTGAATTGTCACATCTCATTCCTGACACCACTTGTCTTGGTCTAAGGCCCAGCTTAACTAGGTTCTGGATGCGGATGGCTAAGTTACCTTGCTCAGGTCTGTTGGGTGCCTGAGGGCAATCTACTTTAGCTGGAGAGAGAGAGAGAGAGAAAAGAGAGAGAGAATAGCAGTCTTAGAATAAATAGATCTTAGTCTTTAGTAGATCTTGGTAATCTGCAGCAGAGAGACGCCGCCGTGCTGGTGTTCTGCAGGCAGGAGAGGAGATAGAGTCAGAGTAAGCGGGTCCATGATAGAATGCGCATGCTCCTGACTGCCTTCTCCTACAGTCTGATATAAGGCTGATCTCGTGCCTCTCAACAGCACAGGTGTAGAGACTGCCAATGCACCACTGCTCTCATCTCACGAGCTCTCGTGCTTGTTAGGAGAGCTAAATCCCTCTCCATGCCCTTTCCACCAAGGTGTTCCATTATTGAGCTATACAGGTATTTCTTGGAACTCTCACTCCTCCTAGCCGTAGGCTATATGGGCTGCTACACTGAATGACCATACTCTTGCCTCTGTGTCTTTGCGTATGCTGTTCCTATGGCTTGGAATTTCCCTTTCTGAAGGGTGTCTCCCCATGTGTCTGGCTGTTACCGTGGGAGTTTTACTTCTGATGCCTACCAGGTATTGATGCCTATACGTGGGTTCCCATAGCCTCACGTGTCCCACTGTCCAGCACTTACTACTGTGTTGTGATTGTTTAGGGTCTGTCTCATCCTCTGGGTTAGGTCACTTCTCTGTCCCATAGGAGGTATGATAAATGTTTGTTGAATCCAGAAGGGGAACAGACAAGTACACCGAGCTGTCTGTCCTTAGGTCCTATCTAGCTTGTATAGGGGAGACAATGCGAATCTGAGAACAGGACATCTTGATGGGGACTTGAAGGTGGTAATGATAAGAACGGGCTCTCAAGGCAAACAGCCAGAGGTTGACTCCTGGTTCAGCTACTTGTCAGGTATATGATTTTGGACAAATGGCATAACTACCTGAGCTTCAATTACTTCCTTGGTAAATGGGAAGAATAACAGATACTTGAGCATGACATGAGATAGTGACACAAAGCACTTTGCACCATGTCTTGTGCACAGTGAAGATGACTGGATGGTGACCACCTGTTAATACTTCATCATCACCTTGATCCATGTCCGCAGTTGCTGACCACCTGTGCTGCCTTTACGGGCACCTCCCTCTCACCTGGCAACAACAGACATGGGAACCTGTATCCAGATGCAGTGAACCGTCTCTCTGGGCACTGCCCCGATACCTCAGCTTCTCTCAGTGTCAGCAAGGACAGGCCCCCTGAAAACCTACAGTGGAGACAACCCCACCTGGGGGACTGGCATCCATGCACCTGTCTGCCCTGCAGAACCCAATCATTTCCAGAGATCTCTGCTGGTATTATTCAAGGTTTGGTTCCACTGATTGTAGAATTTGAATAAGCCACATTGTATATGAACAGATGTCAGTTTTCATTCATTCCTTTATTCAGCATTTATTGTGCACTTAGTCATGGTTGGAATTGGCAATCCTAAGACTAATGTGATGCTGTGTGTCCACCCTCACATTGCTCGCAGTCAGAAGTAGGAGGCAGTGACGTAAGCAGGCAATTAAAGACCAAGTTTCAAGGGATTGTGAAGAGGATGGGACTGTGGCAGCACCAACAGGGACATTCGACAGTCTCTGAACCTTTTTCTCTGCATCAGGTGGGAAGCTCAGGGGTCTTTGCTTATACTGTTGTTTAGTTCTGATAAGCATCCTGCATATAGGCTTGAATGTTGTTTCTGAATTCGTTTCCTATTGCTTCTGTCACAAATTACCATAGACTTCGTGGCTTAAAACAAGGTAAGTTTATCATCTTACAGTTCTGGAGGTCAGAAGTCCACAAGGTCAAGGTGTTGATTGACTGTTGCTTCTGGAGCCACTAAGGAGAGAATCTGTTTTCTTGCCTTTTTTGGCTTCTACAGTGCCCCCATCCCTCAGGTTATGGCCCCTGCCTCACTCCAGCTCTGCTTCTGTCACTGAATCTCCTAGTCTCTGTCTGACCTTCCTGCCTCCCTTTTATGGGGACCCTGTGGTTGTAGTGGGCCCACCCTGCTGACCCAGAATGGTGTTCCCATCTCAAGACCTTTAACCTAGTGACATCTGCAAAGTCCCTTTGACCTGAGAGGTAGCATATTCACAGCTCCGGGGGTGAGGATGTGGGCATCTGGAGGGTTGGGAGCACTGCTTAGCCCACCACACCATCTTACAGATGAGAAAACTAGGGCTTACGAAGACTAAGGAATGCACCTGAAGCCACAGAGCCAGTGACTGGCAAGTCCAGCACTGGTTGGACTACACCCTCTAGCTCTGACCCTCAAAACAAGAAGGCTGCTGCTGCACGTGAACCTTGGACCAGGTTTTGAAGAAAGAATTGGAGTTAACAAAAGGTGGGTCAGGTAGAAGAATGGAGTGGTGAAAACAAGCTCAGCACGTGGTGTGTTTTGGGCCCTTACATTGCAGAGACTGGCTGGAGTGTGCAGGGAGGTGAGCTGAGACAGGTAGGTGGGGTCTGCATTGTGGAGGGCTGCACAGCACAGCTGTTTGCAATTCAATCTGAAAGACGCAAAGAACCACCGGAGGGTTTTACCTGTGTGTCCTGGGTCAAATTCTCTCCCCTTTCTGACCCTCAGCTGGCAGACAAGGGGCATGGTGGCCCAGCTCCTCTGCCTGGGACTGTGCAAGTCTGCCTTCTTCCCCCCAACCTTCCCCTCACCCCCTTGTCGCCTGGCCTGGTCCCATCTATCCCTGGGCAGAAGAGGGCTGGATCAACTGCCCTCTTTCCCCACCCCCAGGACAGCGACGGTTTCCAAATATCTGTCTGTTGAAATAATGTTCTCTGGGCGCTGGGCCTCCCTCCCTCCCTCACATTCCTGGGCGAGCCGGCCTGTTTGGCTTGCTCGGACAAATATTGACTTTCTGTGTCCTTCTCACTCTGGGTCTGTTTAAAAGGCATCAATCTTTGCCGGGGTGTGAGCTCCCTCTCCGTAACCTGTGGCCTCTGTGGTGCTATCCGGGCAGGGAGTGGTGGGGAGGGGCTCAGGGCTCTGGGGACACCCCTTTCTTGCTTGGTTGCAACACAGAGGCTCTTCATGAAATGCTGCTGCCAGCTGCTTTCCAGGTGGCCCTGTGCGGGCTGGACAGCCCATTCTGGAGAGCCCACTACTATGGGTCGGGCCTATGGCCGTGGCATGGGCACCGAGACCCTTCATGGCCATGTCTCTAGACTTCAAATAACCAGGCAGGTGATCGAGGGACCTCTGTCAGGAGACCCTGATGGTTCTACCTTCAGACAACTATTCATCAACCAACCCCTTCTCAGCCTCCACTGCTACTATCAGGGTGCTGGACACCAAATGTCTTGCTCCTGAGCTAACTGAGCTTCAATTACTTCCTTGGTCAATGGGAAGAATAACAGATGCTTGAGCATGACCTATGAGATAGTGATGTGAAACACTTCGTTCCATGTCTTGTGCACAGTGAAGATGACTGTGTTATTCAGTTAACTTCCTAAATTCTGTCCTGTTCCCTTCAGTCTGTTGTCACCTTTGGAGCCAGAGTGATCAATAAGAATGTCGGCCAGCCCCGCCCAGACCTCCGGCCTCAGCTCCGCTCCTTCCCTCCTCTGCACACCCCTGGTTGCTGCACATCTTGTTCCCTCTTCTTGGAACCATTTCCCCAAGATCTGGAAGACCCCCTCCCTCACCTCTTTGTAAACTGCTTTTGCCCAAATGTCACCCTTTAGGAGAGGCCTTTCCTGGACAGCAGAGCTCATGTGGAGCCACCTTTGTGGCCTCCTTCCCAGTGGCACCCCCTGCCATCTGACCTGTCCTAGACCAGTGATGTTCAACCTGTGAGCCGTGACAGGATCTTAGATGTGCTGCGAAAAATTTTAAAGATCATTAATTAAATTATTTTCAAAAGAAGTTCAAAGCACAATAAGTATATTCTTCTTTTGCTCTTTATTTGATCAGTATAATTGAAGTGTGCTGTGGAAGTTTAACTATAGTTTCAAGTGTGCTGTGAGATAAAAAAGGTTGAAAAACACTGCTCTACATCTTACTGTGATTTCAGTTACTGTCTGTCTCTCCCACAGGTGGAGTTTTCAGTCTGCTCTATTCATGGCTGCATTGTGGGCAACTGGAGTGGCAGATGTGTGAATCCCCACTTCGGGGACATGAGTTACTGGGGTTCTCAGTGTCATGGCTGACACGTCTCTTCCGCTGAGTACTTCACTAGTTTGCCAAATGCTCACAACAGCCCATCTACAAGGTGGGTGTGATATTTTCTCTCTTTCATGGGTGAAGAAACTGAGGCAGCAAGTGGTGGCGTAGGGAATGGAATGGTCCTGGTTGGATTACTACTGGGAGCCCATCTCTTAGCCTTGCCATGCTGTGTCCAAGTGGGTATATATGTGCCTCAAATGCCAGAGGTGGGCTGGTGTCCAAGCCCACCCCTTCACCTTCCGGCCTCTCCACCTGCCACAGCTCTGTCTCATCTTGATCAATCTGGTTCTGCGGCATTTGGCAAGGCCATGTCTCCTCTTTCAGCTCCTCTCCACTTCCAGCCTCTCTCTGCCTCTGTCTCTCTCTCTCCCGGGATATCCCACCCGCACTGTGGCCCCATGCAGAACTCATCCCCATCTGCTCTTTGGCCATAGCTCCGTGAGATGGGAGCTAACCTTCATCCTGGATTTGATAGCCCTGTGTGATGGGAGTCAGGAGATTCCGCCATCCCCTACCGCTTCTCTCACAATGGAGGCCGGCTCTTCACTATTTCTCTGACCAAACCTATAGTTATTCCTACCTCTATTTGGGGGATGCCTTTTCCTATTTTCCCATTCTAGTCACATCACCTTCCCCCTACTTTTTATTGTGAAAAAATTTGAAGAAAAATTGTAAGAATCACACAACAAACACTTCTATGCCTTTTATCTAGAATTCTAGACCCATCAATCATTAACTTATTTTCTCCCTTTTCTTTACCTCCCTCCTTTCCTCCCTCCTTCCTCTCCACCTTGCTCAAACCTCAACACATATCTCATTAAAAGACATTCTTCTTTATAACCACAAGTAATTTTTACCCTAAAATTTTAACTTTGATGCTATACTATTATTGAATACATGGCCGATGTTCTAATTTCCCCAATTTTCTAAATACTTTCCTCAAAAACATTTATTTTAGTTGTCATGTCTCCTTTGCCACAATTAATCACAGATAGTTTCCTGGCCTTATTTTTGTCATCGTTCACTATGTGGACATTTTGGAGGAGTCTAGATGTTATTTAGCAAAATATCTCTTGATTTGGATTTGAGTGCTTCTTCATGATTAGATTCACGTTGACTGCTTTTGGCAGGAACACTCTTTTTCTGTGCTCAGCCAATCTCTCCCTCTGGATCATCCCACCCACATGCTGCCCTGTGCTTCGCCCTGCTGGGTGGGCGAGAAATCCTGCGCTGGTACCAAGGGACTGGAGGGGGAAGGACCTGGGAACGCTACCCTGCCCTGCCCGCTAGGAGGACATGAGGCGCCCTCCATCTGGAGAGGCTCTGAAGGCAACGGTGTGCTCCTTCAGCAGCAGAATCTTCTGTTCAGACACATATTGTGTGGAAAAGCAATGGAGATTGGCTCTGTTCTTATTGAAGGATGTGTGTGTATATATATACACACACACACACAAGATCTGGCAATTAAGTTCACAAACTTGTCACTGTGTGTTTTGTTAGTAGCACTGTACAAACAGCTTGGTAAGGTTTCATAACCTTGGTATATAAGTATCTCACAACTGTTGTTTGTGTTGATGTGTGGCGGTGTCTTGCTGAGTGGTGTTCATTGTTGTTGTGGCATGTTTTATGTGTCATCATGAGAATGTTGGAGCTTGGCTTGGCTCCTGTAGCACAGGGGTTATGGCATCAGCCACATACACCAAGGCTAGCAGGTTTGAACCCAGCCGTGGCCAGCTAAACAACGACAACTGCAACAAAAAATAGCCAGGCGTTGTGGTGGGCAGCTGTGATCTAAGCTATTTGGGAGGCTGAGGTAAGAGAATCACTTAAGCCCAAGAGTTTGAGGTTGCTGTGAGCTATGGTGCCACGGCACTCTACCAAGGGCAGCAAGGTGAGACTCTGTCTCGAAAAAAAAAAAAAAAAAAGAGAGAGAGAATGTTGGAGCTTTAATTAGAGCAATGAACAAATATTAAATTTCTTGTTAAATTTGTCAAGAGTGGAAGTGAAATCAGGGACATGTTGGTCCAACTTTAGGGGGATAATGCCATGAAGAAAACAGCAGTGTCTAAGTAAGTGGTTTAAACACTCTGAAGGGAGAGAAGGCATCACTGATATGAACAGAAGTCAGGGCAGCCAGTCACGAGCAGAACTGATGAAAACATCGCACAAATTTATTGACTTCAGCATTGAAGTCATTGGCTGACTGTGAGAAGCATACAAGATGAAGGAAACATTAATAGAGAAACAGTTAGAAAAATCTTGGCCAACAACTTATGGCTCTACCATGACGACAATCCACCAGCTCACACGGCACTGTCTGTGAGGGAACTTTTAGCCAGTAAACAGATAACTCTATTGGAACACCCTCTCTGTGGACCACCTGATTTGGCCACCAATGACTTTTTTTCTTCATTCAAAGGAAATATTGAAAAGAAGACATTTTAATGACAGCTTTGATGGCCATTCCAGAAAGAGTTCCAAAATTGCTTCCATGGGTGGACTAGGTACTGGCATCAGTGCACAGCTTCCCAAGGGGAGTGCTTCAAAGGCGACCATAGTGATACTCAGCAATGAGATTTGTAGAACTTTTTCTAGGACAAATTTGTGAACTTAATTGTCAGAACTCCTGTACACATGTATGTTCATATGTGTGCTCACACGCAAGTTTGTTCTTGGGCTTGAACTCAGGTTCCTCTTCTGCTCCAGAGTGTCCTTTGAAGATTTTCATAGAATCTTTGGGATCCCACTGATTCAAGGAAGCTGAATTGAATAAATGCACATGAGATTTATTGCACGCTGGCCTGGGGAGGAGGGATTGAGGGTGGCAGCACAGTAGTGCAGCACACTGGTTGTGCAGTCAGATAGATCAGTGGTTTCCAACTTTTTGACAATGGGGACCTGTTTCATGGAAGGAAATTTTTCTGTGGAGGGGAGCAGGGAGGATCTGACAGGCAGCAGAGCTCAGGCAGTGATGTGAGCAATGGGGAGCAGCTGTAAGTACAGATGAAGCTTTGCTCACTCACCTGCTGCTCACCTCTTTTTATTTTTTTTTTGAGACAGAGTCTCACTATGTTGCCCTCGGTAGAGTGCTATGGCGTTACAGCTCACAGCAATCTCAAACTCTTGGGCTTAAGCGATTCTCTTGCCTCAGCCTCCCAAGTAGCTGAGACTACAGGCGCCCACCACAATGCCTGGCTATTTTTTGTTGCAGTTGTCATTGTTGGTTAGCTGGCCTGGGCTGGGTTCGAACCCACCAACTTTGGTGTGTGTGGCTGGCACCGTAACCACTGGGAACAAGCTCCGAGCCATGCTGCTCACTTCTTGCTGTGTGACCTGGTTCCTAACAGGCCACGAACTGGTACTGTTCTGTGGCTTGGGACTTGGGGTTCATAGATGTAGATCTTACCCTGTTTGTTTCTGCTGTGTGGTTCTGGGCAAGTATTTCATCTCTTTAAGCCTCAGTTTCCTAATCTGTAAAATAGGGATACTAATAGTATTTGCTTCCATACATTCTTGTGAAGATGAAATGCAGCAGTGCCCTTGAAGTCCTGGCACATCATAGATGGATGCCTCCAAGTGTGAAGAGAGAAGGGAGTGGCTTTCCAAGGCTGGGTTGCTGCACTGCCCCACCTGACAGGTTGAAGCTCGGGAGCAAATTGTCCCAGCAGTTGTTTCTGATACACAGAAGGGTTGTTATTGTCTGTTCCAAGCCCATCATTCTGTGGTGGGTAATCAAGTGGGGCTCTGATGGAGAATGCAGTGGATTAGGGTTGGGAGGAGTTTCCAGGCCTAGTCCTTGGCAGTGACTCTGGGGAGGAGAGACTTTCAGAGCTGAGTGTGGGATCAGGGAGGCGGGGAGCCATAATTCACACCAGTCTCTGCTTTGGTGCTTACCTCACACCATGCTTGGAGACCACGGCAGCTTGTGCAGACGTGGGAGAGGAATTGGTGTCATAGCTCAGCAGCTGGGGGGTCTGAGTTCTAGTCTTGGCTCAACTACTGACTCTGTGTGTGAACCAGGGTGTCACTCCCAGCTTCCCAGCCTACTTTTCTCATCTGTAAGGGGTGTGTGTGTGTGTGTGTGTGCATGTATTGGACTCTTTTATACATTTACCAATATTGGTTGAATACCTACAATGCACTAGGTCATGGGATACAGTGATGAATGATAGAGACAAGATCCCAACCCTTGCAGAAGGTACATTCTAATAGGAGAGTTACACAAATCAGTAATCAGTACCATGATAAGTGCTGCAAAGGAGAGGTGCAGAATGCTCCTAGACCAACTGGTGATTGGTGGGGGGAGTCAGGGAAGGCACTCCTGCCAGAGTGGCATCTCAGTGAGCCTTGAAGGATATGTGGAAATTGGTTATGTTGAAGGGAAGGAGGGGAGAGCTCTAGGCAAAGGAAACAGTATGTGCAAAGGGCCTGGGGTACATCGAGTGCTCATGATTTACAAATCTCTGCCACCTGAGGGTCCTTGACATACTCTCCCCATCTCATTTGATTCCTGGGATATGCCTCTCATGGTAGATGCTCAGACTCAGCCTTTCTATCCTCTGTTCTCTGTGGCCCCAAACAGTGGGAGGGACAGAGAAGAAGCTGGAGAGGGAAGCTCTATTTCCCGCTTCAAGTCCCATCAAGATATTCCTTGCATCTTGGGAGACCATTTTCCCATGCTCATGATGACACACATGTCTTGCCATAGGTGGGATTTTCTTATTTCTCCTTTCTTTCTGGATCTTGCTCCCTTCTTCCTATTAACATTGGGAGGAGAAAAGCCTAGAGTTATTTTTTAATTTGCAAGAACCACTTTTTTTTTTTTTTTTTGGTGTGCAATCTGTGTCAAACTGCCCCATCTCAGTGCAAGTGTGTGCGCGTGTGCATGTGTGTGGGGATCTTTTATGAAGTCATGGCCTCCACAAAGCCCATGGAAAGCCCATGGATTTCCCCAAAGGAAATCCTACCCTGTTCTGAGAGTTGATAGTGGGACTCAGCAAAGGCTAGGGTGGGTTGGTGACAGTGACAAGGGGTGGTGGCAGTGATGGTGGTCAGTCAGGAGATTGGGGATTGGAGAACCCAGACCTTAGCCCTGCTCTGGCTTTGGGGATAGCGTGTGGATGGGAGGAGAAGAGGGGTTTGGAAAGGCCTGCCTGACCTTGAAGTCCCCCTTGGCGGGCATGGCTGTGATTTTGCTCAGGGCTCTGCTGGAAGGGGAGCAGGAAATTGTCTTAAGTTGGCTGGTTACAAGGTGCTGCTGGCGCCCTGGAGTTGGATATTAAGGGTAAACTGCTCTAGTAGGACGCTGATGGCACCCAGGGACTGGGAGCTGCTGCAGAAGCCCCTGGTGCTGCTTGCTCTGTGTGACTGAGAAGGTGGAGGGCATCCCATGCAGCGTAGTGTCCCAGTAGCTCCAGGCTGTCGGCAGATGACTGTCAGGGAGCTCATCCAAGAAGCTGAGGGGGAAAGAGGAGGCTATGTGTACTGTAGCCTGTTTCCATCTGCTGAAGTCTGTGGAGAGGGGGACACCCAGAGGAGACGATCCACAGATCTGGAATTGGGGACCTGCCTGAAATGAGTGTCTGAAAAGTTGTCAGGCTGATTTGCAGATGAAGAGCTGGAAGACTTGGGTGCTATCAGCCTAGTGGGCAGGCAGGTGGTCCTTGGAGGGCTTTGGCAGCTTGCAGAGCACACTATGTTGTGACTATGATGGTGACTCTTCTTCGAAGCTGCCTGAGCCTGTGCTCTGTTGGTGGCTGCATTATTTCAGGTCTTAATAGTACTGGCAGTCTAATTCAGCAGAGATCTATTCAACTCAGTAGATGAGCTCAGCTCAGCCCAGCTGCACTTACCTCCTCTGATTTGCGCTGAACCCGGCTCTGCTCAAGGAAACTTAGATGTACCCCAGTGGACACAGCTCAGAAACTCAGGCAGGGCAAGCTCGCTAGCTTCAATTCAACTCAATGAAGTGGTGTTTAGTTCAACTTTACTCTGGACAATCCTTCCTAACCCACCATACTCAAACCAATTCAATTCAGCTGACTCAATCTCCCTCTATTTAACTCATTCAGAACAAAACACTCTTTACAGCACAGTGACACATTCATCTTGACTTACCTCACTCCTACTCTCACCTCAGCCTGATTTACATCAGTGCAAACGCACTCAGCCCAGCATAGCTCAATTTACCTTGGCTCAGAGTAGCTCAGTTTTATCCAGCCTTGTTCAAGTCATCTGGGCTAAGACCAGTCCCACGCTGCCCGGGTCATTCCGACTCAGTCCAGCTTGGATTAACCCAGTTTGACTCAACTAGGCTCAACTGAAGTTTCCTATGTTTGATTTAATCTGTCTCACTCCTTCAGTGACTCTCCTTAGAATGTCGAATCTATGATGGCAGAGAGTTTTGTTTTAGTCACCCATGTATATCCCAAAGCATTAAACAGTGCCCAATACATAGTAGATGCTCATAATTATGCATGAAATGAATTGTTGCACAAACCCTTCCTGGACCAACATAACTCAAGTCTATTTAATGCAATGTATGGGTCTTTGTTTGACTGACTTCTATAGTTTCTTGTATGAATCATCCAACTTGTGAAAATGTCACATGTTTTATTCAACTAGGTGCCAAGAATTCTAGTACTGGGAGTATTGCAGTGAAAAGCAGACAATCTCTACCCTACTTGAGCTATATATGCAAATATACATATGTATATGCATGTTATCATGTTACGTGGTAATAAGTAGTGAAGACAAATTTAGCAGGATCAAAGGGCAGAGAACAAAGTGTATGTGGGGGTGGAGTAGTGGTGCCAGTGGCCATTAAGAGACATGGTGGTCAGAGAAAGTCTCTTGGAGGAGATGAAGTTTGAGCAGGAGTAAGCCCTTTGGTTATTTGGGGCAAGTGCTTTTTAGGAACAGCATATAGTAAGTGCAAAGGCCCTGTGGCAGGAATGAAGCAGGTGTGTTCAAGGGGTAAGAAGGCCAGTATGGCAAGAAGAGTAAGATATCTGTGACTTGTTTAAAGTTGGACTCTCCTGCTATTCTGTCTTCTTTGAGAGAGTCGGGACTGTCTTGCCCACAGCTGTGTTCCTGGAGTCTGGAACATGCTGACATACAGTAGGCACTTAAAAACTGTTTTTTGAATGAATAGGTGGATTCAAATGAGTGTAATGCAAATTGATTTAAACCTAATTAGCTTAATTAAACTCAGCACATTTGAATATAGCTTAATTTTGACAAGACTTTTTTGGGTCTTGTAACCTTCTGGAAGAAGGCTGCCATTCTGTGGTCTGGAGAGGTTTTCTTAACTTTTCTTAGCCTCAGTGGATTCATCTATAGAATGGGAATACCAATATCTGCCTTGCCTCCTTTTTTCTCTTTTTGACAGAGTCTCACTATGTTGTCCAGGTTAGAGTGCCGTGGTGGCAGCCTAGCTCAGTAACCTCAAACTCCTGGCTCAAGTGATCCTCCTGCCTCAGCCTTCCAAGTAGCTGTGACTATAGACACCTGCCACAATGCTTGGCTAATGTTTCTATTTTCAGTAGAGCCAGGGGTCTTGTTCTTGCTCAGGCTGGTCTCCAACTAAAGCGGGCAATCCACCCGCTTTAGCCTTCCATACTTTGCCTCTTTTGTGGGTGTTGTGGGGATTGAGTGAGACTGTGAGTGCAGAAGTGCTTTGTCAACAATAAAGGCTGGGATGACCTTCTTGTCTTGGAGCTGTGTCAGTTAGGGGGAGGGAAGATTGTATGATCACCACGGTTACTTCTGTTCATGACATTCCACACAAATCTGTGGTTCTATGAGAATGTCCAAGAACTAAATCTGAGCAAGTTCTTCCCCAGTTAAAAACCCTTCCAGAGATGCCCAGTGGATCTAAGACAAAGTCCAAAATCCTCACCTTGGCACAGGAGGCCATTATGGGTCTGGCCCTCCCTACCCACCACGGCTTCCTCTCTCCCACTGACTCCTCCATGTCTGTGCCTCCGCCGTGGCCGAACTGTTAGCAATCCTGTTGTTCCCTTTCACCTACTACCTCTTTCCTCCTCTGTTGTCTCCGGGTCTCTGCACCTGCAGTTCTCTCTGTCTAGACTCCAATACCTTCCTGCTTTTTCTTTTCCTTTTTAAAATCTCGGGTAGGTGCTGCAAGTTTAGTTAACTGCCCTCCTCCGTACAGCAAAGCGGCATCCCCGTCTTTCCCCCAGCCCTGGGTCTTATTCTGTTGTATTCTATGCTGTTCCTGTCCTTTCATTTCCAGTCCCCCCTCCCATTTCCCTCTTCCTTATGGGTCCCCATAATGTTTGGTATATGACCTTGAAAATGCACGTTTCTTTGAAAAATACATGGTGTTCTTTCCTTTAGGTATGTTTTTCATTTACATAAATGGTATTTTGCTTTAGAGCACCTTCTGTTTCTTATTTTTTCCCCACTTAACACATGCTTTTAAGATCTACCCATAGCACTGTGTGTCTCTCTGCAGTCTAGTTTATCGCCTCTAACTGCATATGTGCCATGTGCATACACTGAGTTTTTCTCACCCACTCCCTGGTGACACCCAACTCTTTGGTACCGCAAACAGTGCCCTAATGAACATTCTGGTACCCTTCTCCTCAGGGATTAGGGCATGAACTGCTTTGCTGTGAATAGTCACAGAAGGCTCAGAGACATCTGTAGATTTAATTTCCCTGAGTCCTGCCTGATTGTGCTCCAGCAGTATACAAGTGTTCAGGCTTCCCTACATCCTCTCCTTGCCAGCATTTCTATTATTCATTTTTTACATTTATCAATTATAATCCGTACAAGGCTTTCTCATTGCCTAATTTGCATATCTGATTGCTAGTGAGGTTGTGTGTCACTCATAAACTCTTTTGACCTTTTGGCTTCCCCATCCTGCTTAATCTGGGTTAAGTCCTGCTGGCCCCTCAGGTCTCAGCATGGTGTACCTCCTCTGGGAAGCCTTCTCTGACTACTCTCCCTGATACCTCTTTGCTCTTTTGAGCCCCTGCATGCCCCTTACAATAGAACTTATCCTATCAGGTTATCATCGTCTGTTTCCCCCTCTAGATTGTGATGCCCTGGAGGGTCACATCTAGGTCTAGTTCTTCTCCAATGGTTCCAAAGCTCAGCACAGGTTCTGGCCCACTGAAAGTGCCAGGGAGTGTTTGATGAATGACTGCTTGACTGGCAGAATGAACATGACATATGATAAATGGGGATATGTTATGATCCAGAATCAGTGCTGTGATTTTGTAGGGTGGAGGGGTCAGGCTGGCAAAGGGCACTGGGAGCCAGGCAGAAGGCTGGGAGATTTATGTCTGGAGGACAAGGGAGAAGAGACCTTGAGATTGTGTAGCTAGATTCAGAGGCCACAGGCTTGAGCGAGAACGAGCAGGAGAGTTTTCCTACCTTTGGGACTTTTGTTTGCTGTCTCTTGTTGGAGGAGCCACCCCTGGGGTGGCCAGCCTGGGCTGAGCACCGAGACATAAAGGGAGCAGAAGCCCAGCTGCCTCTCACACTTGGTGCCGTTGCTCTGCTCGCCAGTCCTGACAGGTTACCAGTCTCTACCTAACTTAATCATGGCTCTCACTTTCTCTGCTCCCTGCCCTAAACTTAAGTCCAAGATGCCTCCTCCTCACTCTTAGCCTTTATCTTGGGGCCAAAAGCTGATGGGGCTGTTGGCATGGCCTTGGGCATCTGGCCAGCCCAGCATCAAAAGCCCTTGCAGTTGCCTGCAGCTGCGACTGTGGTTGTTCCAGCTACAGGGTTCTCTCCGCGGCAGCCTACTGCCCCAGCCTGTGGCCAAGGCAATTCCCCACCAGTCTGCTCTCTCCTCTTCAGCTCCCTTCTTTTCCTTCCACGTGGTTTGGCAGAGGCTGAAAGGCAGAAGATTATAGGCATGCAGTACAACCCCACAAACCAGCGTGAAACCCCATGGTTGTCTTTTTCCACCCTCTGCCTCTACTTAGTTTTTCCTTTCTCTGAGGAACTGGGTTCCTAACATCTCCCTCTTCCCCAGGATCAATCAGTTGGCAGGGTGTTGTGGGAAATAAATTTGCATCCAATCCTGCCCGCGGCAATCATCATAAGCTGGGCCTGTGTTCCTGTCCTTAAGCCCAGACTCCATTCTGTTTAAAAGGCTTGGGGTTTACAAAACTAAGTGGACTAGAACATAACTTTTAATAGCACATTTGAACAGAATTTAATGAGGTTTTAAAACAGAACTCTAAAGTGGTTTTTTTGCAAGGACTATTATTAATCATAAGCATAATCATAGCAATCTAGCTCGTCTGCCCAGCATGTTCCAGCATTCAAAACACTTTCACATTAGCCATCTCCTTTGACACTCATAACTCTCCTGGGAGGTCAAGAGGCTGGCAGGACCTTCCTCATAGTTTAGAGCTGTGTTTCTCCAACATTCATTCACATACAGACCACCTGAGGATTGTGTGGGGCTGTAGATCCTGATTCAGTGGTCTAGTGTTGGCCTGAGAATCTGCATTTTTAAGGAGATCCAGGGGAAGCTGATGTTGTAGATCCACGGACCACACTTTAGTAATGAGTATAAGTAACTCAGAATATTCAAGCTCAGAAAGGTTAAGGGACTTTTGTTAGGTAAGCATAGAAAACGTCTGTCAGCACTGTAATTTCTTTCTTCTCTTTCTTTCCCTCTTATCTTTTTTTCTTCCTTAAACAAACACCAGCCAAGGGCTTATTGTGTGCTAGATGTGGCTCTAGGTGCAGAGATGAGTGACATTAAAAATACCAACAGGGTAAGGCACAAGCACTGGCTCTGGCATTAACTAGGCATGAACAGTTCAGTGATGGATGGAGGTCCAGAGGTCTCAGGGGATAGTGTGGGAGGCCAGGCGGTTAGGGGATATCAGGGGAGAGGGGTCTCAGCAGCAAAGCCTCTCCATAGTCTGTACCATTTATATAATATAATAGCCCTGGGCACAGGGCATTTGGAGAAGTATTGGGCAGAGCTTCTGGCCTTGACTGCTTTACAGCAGTGGGAGAAACAGACATGGAGAAACAGAACACTCCGGTAGTGTTTGTAAGTTCCATGAAAGCAGGCATTGCATTTATCTGTCCTCTTCACTGCTGTATCCCCAGTGCTTGGGCAGTGCCTGCTGCATGGTGGACACTCCATAAATATTTTGTTTCCTCAGGGTATGAATGATTGAACAGGGCACAGAGGGCCCAAATATGGGAGTGATCCATTCTGCTTGAGGTGCAATGAGGTGGGGAGGAGCTGTCAAGGAAGGTTTCCCAAAGGTGGAGATGAGTCTGAAGACCCTCGGGTGTTTGCCAGGACGATGGGGGAGGGGCATGGGCAGGTCTGCAGCAGGGACTCCTGCCTTACCCCACAGCTGCCTCGGGGCAAGGGCTGCCAATTCTGTCCTGTGTTCAGAGTGCTGAGCCACTCATCTGAAGCTCTCCTCTTTACCAAGGTGCCTGGATGTGGCATTTGGATGTGCCATCTGGGTTCTCCCAGCTCTCTAAGAAGTCCTCCGTTTGCGAAAAGGAAGAGCCCTCCTGGAGGATGACTTTGAGCACACAGTGTTCAAAGCAGGCTCCATCCCAGGAAGGGACCTCCCAGTGTTGGCTCCAAGAGCCTCAGAAATGAATCAGATAGACCTCTGAACTGCCAGATTCAGCCTCACTCCCCTGGAAGACAATGCCAGCTACCCCTCCACCTTCACACTCTGACCCCACAGGCTCTGGCCATGGCCCCTGCTGCCTTCTCGTTCTCTCGCTTCCTACTTCCCTGTTTTGCTATGGTTGTCGAAGGTGGGCAGATTCCATAATCCCTATCTTATACACGTGGAGACAAAGCTTTGAGCGAGGGCATGTGGACCAAGGGTATGGGGAGAATTAGAACTCAAACCCTAGCCTTCGATGCTATCTATGTCTTGTGACCTGACACCAGGCAACCTTTTACTCAATCAATGGATCAATCCATAAACCATATTTACTCTGTGCCAGGTTCTGTTCCAGGCTTTGGGGATTCATCAGTGAGTAGCAAAGCCAGAATCTCTGTTCTCATGGCAAAAGGAAGAGGAAGTTCAAAAACCCTGAGGTGGGAGCATGCTGAAGCCACCGCATTTCCAAAGGGCCATCGCTCTCCTTTTGATGCAACAATTTTTGTTGTCTCAGCCCAACAGGGACCAGATTCTTTCTTCATCTGCTCTCTGCATCTTCCAGGGATCTCCCCCCGATTGGCTTTGCTAAGCCAGCACACTGGGAGTCCCTGCAGCTGCTGCAGTGGGTAATGACAAGCCAGAGAGGCCACTGAGATCCTACAGGGCTGGGATACCTGCCCTCCAGTGGCATCTCTGAGCCTGCTGTCTGCAGCCTTGGGATGTGTCTCTCCAGCAGCAGCGGCAGTATTGAAAGGTTGATCTCCCCATTAGAAGGGATTTGTCAGCACGAGCTGGGGCTTAGCAGCCTAAGCCGTGGTTCTGAAGGCTCAGACAGGTTCAGGGCCCCGAGGAGCTGACTCAGGCCTGGCACCCCTGGGAATCAAGGAAAGGCCACCAGCTGAGACTGCCAGGGGTCAGAGTCAGGATGAATTTCTCAGTGTCTCCAGGGGCACTGCCAAAGCCACTGCCAGTCCTAATGTTCTTCCTGGGATCGAGGAGCAGCCCCAGTACCCTAGCCTGGCTGCAAGCTGAGCAAGGCCCATGGCTCAGCCAGGTGTCAGTGTGGCTCACTTGCACTCTCTCCCTGGCTCTGGACACCATCTGCACACCAGTAGTCCCCAAACTTCCTCTAGAGTGCTCTCCTGAGTCCATCTGACAGTCAACCTGGTGTTTCCACCTGGATGACCAATAAACCTTTCCAACTGAATCCATCTAAAATGGGACTCTTGTCTTCCCCCCAAATCTACCTGGGTCATCCAGTCATAGCTAGCTGCCACCCTTTCACACGCTTCTAGGGTGTTAACTCGCTTCAGCATTTTCAGTAGCCTTATGGGTAAGGTCCTGCACCAGCTTCATTTTCTAGATGAGGAAAATGAAGAAAGGGGAGCCTACATCACATAACACTGGTACTATACTGCTTCACTGAATCACTTGGCACACTCCACATCTGTTCTTCACTGCCATGACCCCATCCAGGCTGCCATCACTGTTCCCTTGAACTATTCCAAGTTTTCTAACAGGTCTCAACTCTTGTTCCTTCCAATCTGTTATTGCCAGAGCAAGCCACATGATTGTTAAGAAAATATAGAGCTGTGCTCTGGGAGACTGAGGTGGGAGGATTGTTGAGCTTAGGAACTCGAGACCAGCTTGAGCAAGAATGAGATCCCTGCTGCTCCCTGAAAAAAAAAAAATAGAAAAATTAGCCAGGCATAGTGGTTGGTGCCTATAGTCTCAGCTACTCAAGAGGCTGAGGCAGGAGGATCACTTGAGGTTTGAGGTTGCTGTTAGCTAGGCTGATATCATGCATGGCATTCTATCCTGGGCAACAGAGTGAGACTCTGTCTCAAAAAAAAAAAAAAAAAAAAAAAAATTACAGTGCTGATTATGTCACTTTTTATGGTTCTTGGATAAAGCCCAAATTCATCAACATGCCCTGCCATGCCCGAGTGGCATGGCTCCTTGGTGCCCTCCTGATTTGTCCTCTCTGTCTTGTGTCCCCCCCCAGTGTCCTCCCTGGCCCTGGACACTCAGCTCATACCAACTCCACTGGCTTTCTTCCTGTTCCTTGAATGTGCTGTCCTCCTCCCCTACAGGGCCCTGCCATGTGCTGGGACTTCTGCCTGGGGGCTCCTCCATTGCCTAGTTTACTATCATTCTTCAGGTTTCCGTGTAAATGCCACTTTCTCATGGAAGCCTTCTTTGGCTTCCTTTTTAAGTTTCATCCCTCTCTCTCAGCTCCCATTTGGCTTCCAGAACCGCATGTCGACAAAACACAACTAAACTACAGTTAATGGTTTATCCTTAGTCATTGAGCCCACGGCTTCCTTGCCAGGTCATAAGGCCCATGAGGACAGGGCTAGCAGTGTCCCTAGCATAGCCCTGGACACAGTGGGTGCCAGTAGCTGCTGGTGAATGAGACTAGGACGTTCTCAACCTTTCTTTCCACTAGGTCCTTGTTCTTCACATGCTGTTGGCTTCCCTCACTTTCCTTATTCCTCTCTCACTGCCACACCTGTGCCAGCCTCTGCGCCTTTGCTCATGCTGTTTCTACTGACGATGTCCTCTCCCCACTCGCCCACACCTCCCAGTCCCCCAGGCTCTGCTCTGGCCTCTGCCCCTCCAGGAGGCCGTCCTTCTGCGTGCCCACAGGGTGAGTGTCTCTTGTTCTTCTTGCTCTCCTGTGTGGTTTCTCCTATTTCTTTCTATTCATTGAATGTGACCACCCCTTCTCCTGCGGCCCCACCACCCCTGCTACCACAGGGCCCTACCATGTGTAAGAATCCTTGACCTAAGCTCCATGCAGGCAGGGACTAAGCTGTCAAAAGTGGTGAGCTCAGGGCTGGGCACAAGAAGATGCCGTCTCCATTTCTCCTGGTATTTTAGGTTCCTCTGGCAGGCACCCCCCTCCAAGTCTCGCCGCCTCACCTTCTATCACCTGAGTGCAGATTTTCACCAGGTACATTCCATGAACGAGTTTGACTGTCAGAATGCAGAGGCAGTGGAAACAGCCCAAGTTTAGGAGTCAGAGTAATCTGGAATAAATCCCCATTTCTATTAGGTTGAACCATATGAAATAGGGCAATTTTTATTGAATATCAAGTTCCACGTGGCTCAATTTAATATGTTCTCTCAGGCGATGGGTTTGATCTCTTTCAGACTTAGTTTCTTCATCTGTGAAACGGGAGAGGTAGAGCATCATTGAAAGAGTTGGGGAGAGGAGAAAATAAACTTTTTATTATTATGGATCAAAGTTTGAGTTCTGGAGCTGAGGGCCCAAGTTTGAAATCTGGACCCACCATCTTATTTGGGTTCCCAATTGCAAACAACAGAGTTCATCATGGCTAGTTTAAGCAGAGTAGAAATTCATTATAGGATACTGGGAAACTTGCTGAACCTCTCTAGAGGATCCCAGAAATAAGACTTGACCAAATCACTGGGAAATTTTTAGTGAGAACACCACTGCCACCTCCCTCTGGCATTCAGGTGCATACCAGAGGCTCCGCCATTAGTGCTCACAGAGAACTGGAGGCCTCTGCTACTGCCCTGGCCACAGGATCAATTTCCTCACCAGGCTGTCTCCTTCTGAATCCAGGTTTCACACAGGTGTGTCTGACTGATGGCATTGGGGTTACATGTCTAACCCTGAGTCATAGGAGGACTGGGGATAAAGATTTTCTGACTTCTACCTGGAAAATGGTGTAGAAGGGAGGACGTTCAACAGTGAATTAGAAACAACTGTTTTCTAATGCTTTTACTAGTTATGTGATTGCAAGTAGGTAAGTTATCCTCTCTGAGCCTCTCATCTGCAAAATGGGGATGACAGTAGTACATGAGACAGAGGATTAAGTGAACTGATTTTTGAAAAAGTCTTTTGAAGAGAACCGGGCATGTGGCAAACCCTCAATTGATGCTGGTTATAATTACTATTACATATTATATTATTATTGGCAGAAAGCCTAGCACAGAGAGGATGCTGTTTAAGTGTTTGTTGAATGAAAACCCAGGGCTGAGATGTTAGTGTTTGGAATTCCTCTTGGCCAGCCCCGAGTACAACAGACAGCTAGAACCAGGGTGTGCTGGACCTGTGCTAGCCCATTGTTAACTTTTTTGAAATTTCGCTAGTTAATGTCACATTGGTAGCTGGAAATTTGCCACACTGGCAGGATTTTCACCATAGAAATTGACAAACACTACAAATCAGGGCTCTCCTCTCCCTAGAAAAGATAAGTCTTTTTTGGGGGGAGGGGACAGAGTCTCACTCAGTCACTCTGGGTGGAGTGCTGTGACATCATAGCTCACAACAAACTCAAACTCTTAGGCTCAAGATTCTCTTGCCCCAGCCTCCCGGGTAGCTGGGACTATAGGTGTCTACCACATGCCCAGCTATTTTTTAAATTTTATTTTAGAGATAAGATCTCACTCTTGATGAGGCTGGTCTCGAATTCCTGAGCTCAAGCAACCCACTCTGTGCTAGCCTTTGCTAGGCTTTGCCCCAGCCTCCCAGACTGCTGAGATTACAGGAGTGAGCCACCATGCCCAGCCTTAGAAATGGCAACCCCTTATAGTTAAACCTTTACCTGCACACCACAGGCTGATGCAGGGTCGAAGTGTACAAAGTGCCTAGCATTGTGCCATCACTCTCAGTTCTTTCACATGTGGCCTTTCTCTCCAGTTAACAAATTCTTAGGATCAATTTTTTTTTTTTAATTTTTTTTTTGAGACAGAGCCTCAAGCTGTTGCCCTGGGTAGAGTGCTGTGGCATCACAGCTCACAGCAACCTCTAACTCCTGGGCTTAAGTGATTCTCATGCCTCAGTCTCCCAAGTAGCTGGGACTACAGGTGCCCGCCACAATGCCTGGTTATTTTTGTGTTGTAGTTGTTTGGCGGGCCCAGGCTGGATTCGAACCCGCCAGCTCAGGTGTATGTGGCTGGTGCCTTAGCCGCTTGAGCTACAGGTGCTGAGCCACTTAGGATCAATTTTATTTTCCATATTTCAGGGTACATAGATGAACCCTTGGATTCATGGATTTTTCATGGTTTCCTTGGCAGACACCTCTTTTATACTGATGAGTTCCTACCAGACAGTGAGTTTTTGAGAATAGGCCTCTGCACCTGGCACGAGGTCTAGCACACAGCATCCAGGAGGCCTGAGTAGGATGGCTCCATGGATGAGATCTCTGGAACCCTTTCCCTTTCCCACACTGGCTGGCAACACTCTTTCTCCTTTCCTGGTGCCTCTTAGAAGGGCATTACCACTCCTGTTTTCCTTGCTCATGCCCTTTTGCCATGTGGATCATATAAGAAGGGAGTGTGGTGGAGGCTGGGGACGGGGAGGAGCTGCTTGCTTATTGGTGAACTCCTAGTGGGGGGTTTGCCTCCTGTGTTGGAAACATTCATCTGATTGCTCTGCACAGCTCAGCAGGCTGCCCTGGCTTAGAGCTAAAAGGAGGGAGAGGCAAACACCCTTCATTTTAATTAAAGCCAACTTTACATTGTTATTCCATTTGCCTGTGTTATTGCATGAGCTTACAATAAAGTTATATGGTGCCCCCAGGGCAGCTTGAGCTGCCATAGAATGTGTCCAAGTTCAGCACTCTGTGGCTACGCTCCTCCTGTGACACAGAGCTCCATGTGATCACTCGCAATCCTCTACCTAAATGCTTATTCCGATCTTTCTTTTTTGTCTCTGAAGAGGCATCAGGGATTTAGCTAAGCAATCTTTTACATTTAGGAATTCCCCAAGTTCTTTCACATCTGATTCCTGCAATATTCCCCTCCAGATCCTGCACTCTCTTCAAGGCTGGGTGCAAATGCCACCTCCTCGTTGCAGCCTTTCCTGGCCACACCTTTCCCGACCCACTGGTGCTCCCTTTGCCCCCTTTTCATGGATCTTATCACAAGTTATAAAATCTTTTTAATTACCATATATTTTATATACAGTAGAATGTATGGATCTTAAATGATGAAATTTTAAATTTCATCAAACCAAATGGTATCCATTTCCCTGCGTACAACTGAAAGCCAAACACTGAACCACCAGGTTTTTACAGTGAGAATGGGTTATTTCCAAGTAGCTGAACAAGTTGAAAGGAGTCAGCTTCAAATCTATCTCCTGGAGCTGGAGATTGGGGCAGGTTTTATAGTCAGAGGGTAATGAGGTATTATCTGATTGGATCTCATGATGGGGTGATGCCAACGAGGTGTGTTCTGACTGGATCCTGACATGAGGTGACAAAAAGACTCAATCTGATTGGATCCTGGATCCTGCCTTGTGGTGTCTGTTTCTTAATTCAGTCCCTGCTCCTCAGTATGAGCTCTTAGGTTCTGCCAGAAGTTGCTGTGCTTGGTTCTCTGGGCATGCTCCGTTATGTGACCTTCAACTAGGGGTCCATAGGAGCTGAAAACAACTCACCATATTATTATAGAAAGTTGAAGCAGATTGTGCTGGTTCTGCAGTTACAAGTTTTGATAAATACATATACCTATCTAACCATGACTCCCGGCAAACCAGAATATTTCCATCACCCCAGAAAGTGCCCTCATAACCTTCCCCAATCAATTTCACTCTCCAGAGGCAATCTCTATTCTAATGCTAGAGGTTAGTTTTGCCTGTTCTTGAACTTCATGTACATGTAGAAAACCTTAGTCTCTAATTTCTTTTGCTCAGAATAATGTTTTTGAGCTTCATCTATGCTTTTGGTAGATTTGTGGTTTGTTTTTTTGTGATGGCTGAGACTTGAATGTCATTGTATGGATATATCGCATTTTGTTACTCATTTATTTGGGTTATGTATAGTTTGGGGCTATTATGAATAAAGCTGCCATAAACACTTATTATGCAAGAGAAATAAGAGTATGTCTTCATTTTTCTTGGCTACATACCTAAGAGTAGAATTGCTGGGTAATAGAGTAGATATATTTTTAGCTGTACATGAAACTGCCAAAGAGATTTCCAACATGGCTTTACCATTTTACACTCCCACAAACTATGTGTGAGCACTTTGGTTGCTCCACATCCTCACCAACATTTGCTGTCATCAACCTCTTCTCATTGTAACTTTTCCTGTAGTTATATCACTTTGTAATTTTAACTTGCATTTTCAGATTATTAAGGATTTGAGTACTTTTTAATGCACTCTTTGGCTATTTGTGTATCTTTTGCGAAATGACTATGTAAATATTTGGCCAGTTTTTATTGAATTGTTTGTTACTTTATTAAGAATTCCTTAAGTCAGGAATGGTGGCATGCACCTATAATTTCAGCTACTGGGGTGGATAAAATAGGAGGACCACCTGAGCCCATGAGTTCAAGACCAGCGTGGGAGGCTCAGCACCTGTAGTTCAGAAGCGAGGGTGCTGGCCACATACACTTGGGCTGGCAGGTTTAAACCTAGCCCCGGGCTTGCCAAAATAACAATGACAACAACAACAACAGCAACAAAATAGCTGGGTGTTGTGGTGAGCACCTGTAGTCCCAGTTACTTGGGAGGCTGAGGCAAGAGAATCACATAAGTCCAAGAGTTTGACATTGCTGTGAGCTCTGATGCCATGGCACTCTACCAAGGGCAACGTAGTAAGACTCTATCTCAAAAAAAAAAAAAAAAAGAAAAAAAGACCAGCCTGGGGAACATAGAAAGACCCTGTCTCAAAGCAAGCAAGCAAATGTAACAGACATTAAAAAAAAAAAAAAAAGAATTTCCTATATACTTGCATTCTGAATATAAGTAACATATAAGGTGAGCCATATTGATTTTCTTAATAATATCTCTTTTATTTTTGCAGTTCAGAGGCCTTTTATTTATTTATCTCCTTCTATTATTTATCTTCAATAATGTCTTCCACTTCCAACCTATTCTGCCATGAATTCTTGGGAACAGGTTCCAGTAGCTCAGGCTCCTTTCCATTGGTTCTCACAGACTGGGCTTCTCTGGGTGGAGCAGTCTGGTGCTTCAACTGAACCCAGGTATCCTTCTCTTTGGCTTCCTTCTTTTCCTGATCACTTTTCTTCATGTGTTTTAGGAAGCTATTTTGGCGGTTAAAGTGCTCAATATGCTCAGTATGCACATTAATCCTCTTGGGAAGAATCTTGCTCTTAATTTGGTTGTGTACAACAATGCCAACAGCATGCTGGGTAACAGTCTAGACTCTTCCAGTTTTGCTGGGGTAACGTTTGTGGGACACACCTTTTTGAATAGTATCTGTTCCCTTAATATCTACAATATCACTTTTCTTGTAGCTTCATCTGTATGTAGCCAGAGACTTGTTTCATCTGTATAACAAGCCAGAGACTTGTTTATAAAAGTCTTAGAAAATACATATTGGGTGCCTGTCCTCTTTTTCTTTGTGTTTGTCATTTTGGCAAAATACTGAAAGAAGGCTGAAAGGCTTAATAATATCTTTTTTTTTTTTTTATTGTTGGGGATTCATTAAGGGTACAATAAGCCAGGTTATACTGATTGCATTTGTTAGGTAAAGTCCCTCTTGCAATCGTGTCTTGCCCCCAAGAGGTGTGACACACACCAAGGCTCCACCCCCCTCCCTGCTTCCCTCTCTGCTCTTCCTTTCCCCACCCCTCCCTCCTTCTTTCTCTCTCTGCTCTCCCCTACCCCCATGACCTTTATTGTCATTAATTGTCCTCATATTAAAACTGAGCACATAGGATTCATGCTTCTCCATTCTTTTTTTTTATCTTTATTTTATTATTATTATTATTATTATTTAAATTCATGCTTCTCCATTCTTGTAATGCTTTACTTAGAATAATGTCTTCCACTTCCATCCAGGTTAATACGAAGGATATAAAGTCTCCATTATTTTTTAATGGCTGAATAGTATTCCATGGTGTACATATACCACAGCTTGTTAATCCATTCCTGGGTTGGTGGGCATTTAGGCTGTTTCCACATTTTGGTGATTGTAAATGGAGCTACAATAAATAGTCTAGTACAAGTGTC